>CM062393.1:37968430-38263603 GCA_031304145.1 Cardiospermum halicacabum
AGAGATTCCATATCTATCTAAATCATCCAAATTTCTTGAAAAACTCAGTGAAAGTTTCACATTTTCCTGACAAACCTAAAGTTCCTTATCAACATTCACTCTATGTGAACAAAAAAGAAATCAATTCTTGACACTAAACTAAAACCAAACCTCAACAAAGATTCAATCTTTGATATGTTATTCAGTCCAATATCACAAAACACATTAACCAAACAACTAATCGCAAAACTAACAACATGTGAAGAACCATCAAACACAACAGACCTTAACATTTGACGTATCTTTCGTTTCTCACATTTCATCATTAACCATGCAATGTAAAACAACCAACATCGAGAAAAACTTAAAAAAGAGTGAAAAGTTGGTATTTTTACCTCGTCTGGCAGCATAATGAGTAGTGAAATGTTCAAAGCAGAGTAAAGGGTACAAGAAGCTTGAAGCTTTTTCTTGGTTTGTTTACTGCAAATTTTAGTGAAAGTTGAAACCGGTTGAAGAAGAAGCGTGGATTCAACTGAATTCTCTGTTTTTATATTGAAGGTGAAATTTACATACTCTAAATTTGGCTCTTAATCTCACTTTTGCACCTATGTTATACGAAATTTATATCTTAATCCTGATTTGTCTCTTCATTTCACTTTTGCCCTATATTTTGGGAGATTAAAAGATTGTTCAATATATATAGAAAGGAAATAAACTATGCCAAGTCAGCCCTCACTTGAGCTTCCAGGTATGTTGTTATATGGTTCAGACTGTATCAACAGTAGAGGGACCAGCAGTCACATTAGGAGGCACTGCAGTTGATTGCAAAAACAGCTGGTGCTGCTGGTTTTAGCTACTTAGCACAAGATATGAATGGTCTGAAGTCATTTTAGGAGGCATTATGGTCTTTATTTTATTATTATTGAGTAATTTTTGTTGAAAATTTGTTGATAAAGACTGTCAAGAATGCCAATGATAAGGTATTAACTATGGTATTAAACATTGTAGATATGTCACAGATCTTTACATCTTAATGCAATCGTGCTAAAAATGAAATCTTCCTAAACATGTACATTTCAATGAATTTGGTCACAAATCTAATAATATGCAGCTAATGTATGTCACAGATTTTTCGGACTCGGCGGCTTCATAGCAGCAGCCTATGTCATGTGTGATGAATCATCTTCAGCAGCCTGTGCCTCTTGTGAAGAATTGTCTTCAGCAGCTTGTGCCTGTGAAGAATCGTCTTCAGCAGCCTGTGCCTGTGAAGTATCGTCTTTAGGTGCCTGTGCTGCTTGTGAAGAATTGTCATCAGCAGCCTGTGCCTGTGAAGAATCGGCTTTAGGTGCCTGTGCTGCCTGTAAAGAATAGTCTTCAGCAGCCTGTGCCTGTGCCGCCCGTGAAGAATCATCTTCTGAAGGGCGACCTGTATACAAGTGCTCAAATTCTAACAACAGCACACAATGAAATGCATTAAGCTATCATTTATGTACATATTTGAGCTGATATATATTGAAGGAAATAAACTATCCCAAGTCCTCACCTGCCAAATCCGAAAATTCTGTGGGTAAATCAGGTAAGCTGGAGTCGTGCGGTAAGGCTGGGCATAGGGGTCTGTATTTATAAGATGAATGGTCAGTTAAAAAAGGGCTTTGCAATGCAGGCTCTGTAGTTGAGGTTCTGAATGTGCTGTTATCTGATCCGGTCTGTATTGCCTTGAAATTGTCTGCTACAGATGAGGGACCAGCTATCATGTTATGACGCTTTGCAGGCTTTGCAGGCCTTGCAGCTGAGCTTCCAGGTATGTTGTTATATGGTCCAGACTGTTTTCCTCCCACAGGTTCAGATGAAAATGAGGGACAAGCAGTCCTAGGAGGAAATGCAGTTGGGAGAAAAGGGTCCAGGGGGTGCTGGTACTTAGGTATGACAAATGGTACAAACTGGAAGTTGTTTGAACTTCTGGGTATGTTGTTATGTGGTATTTGTCCCAAATGTTGCACTGAAAATGTGGGAGCGGCAGCCCTAGTAGGACGCAAGACAATTGATCGAAAACGACCAGCCATCCTATTAAGAAGCACTGCAATTGGTTGAGAACGGTGCTGGTTTTGACTACTTGCCGCAACAGATGAGCTGGTTGTAGTGATCAGACTGGTGTTGGGGATTCCAGAACTTGTCGCGACACTGGTGCCTAGATTTCCTGATCCAGTAATCGAATCAGAGGACACAACTGGAGCAGGAGTAGGAGCGTTTTGCTCAGTAGACATTTCCTGATCCTGTGGAACTTCATCTACCTGTTAGAAACATAAGCAAACTAACAGATAAGCAATCATTTACAGACAAGTTACAAGTTGAGATTCCATATCTATCTATATCATCCAAATTCCTTTAACAAATCAATGAAATCATTCCATTTTCATGACAAAGCTTCATGTTATGATTAGTGAACAAAAGGAAATCAATTCTTTGACACTAAAGCAAAATCAAACAAAGATTCAATCTTTGATATGTTATTCAATCCAATATCACAAAACACATGAACCAGACAACTAAAATCGCAAAACTAACAACATGTAAAGAACCATCAAACACAACAACCTTAACATTTGATTCATCTTTCGTTTCTCACATTTCATCGTTAACCATACAATGTAACACAACCAACATCAAGAAGAACTTAAAAAGAGTGAAAATTATGAGCTTTTACCTCGTCTGACGGCATAATGAGTTGTGAAATGTTCAAAGCAGAGTAAAGGGTACAAGAAGCTTGAAGCTTTTTCTTGGTTTGTTTACTGCAAATTTTAGTGAAAGTTGAAACCAGTTGAAGAACAAGTGACCAACAGAATTCTGGTATTTTATAGTGAAGGTGAAATTTACATCTTACCCTAAGTTTTGCTCTTCATTTCACTTTTGCCCACATATTTTATGAAATTTACATTTTATTCCCTGTATTTGGTTTTTCTTTCACTTTTGCCCCTACACTTTTGGGAGTTCCAAATGTCTCTGTTGATTTCATCAACTCGCCTTTAAGTTTTATTATTATTATTATATATAAATTGGGATAATTATGTAATTTTTTTTCTTTGAGTTAGTCTATTTTTTTATTTATATTAAATTTTTAATATTGATATTATTAGTTTACGATACATGATACTTGAAGTGAGAATAGAAAATACTCAATGCTAAAAACTAAATTTTGAATACAATCATACTAAAAACCAAAAATGATCCTAGACATTAACAGATGAATGAGTTTGATCACAAGTCTAATAACATGCAGCTAACATATGTCACAAATCTTTTGAACTTGGCTCCATAGCACCCTGTGAACACTCAGCTTCAGAAGGAAAATCTGCAAGGAACTGCTCCAATACTGCTAACAAAAACACAAAATGAAGCACATTAAGCTATCAATTATATACCTATTTGAATCTATGAGTATTGAAAGGAAATATCAAAGTCCTCACTTGAGAAATCCAAAGATCCTGAAGGTGAATCAGGTAAGCTGAAGTTGCACACTAAGTTTGAGCTTCCGGATATGTTGTTGTGTTGTCTAGACTGTGTTCCTTCGAAATGGTTAGCTACAAATGAGGCGTCAACAGTAGAAGGACCAGCAGTCATATCAGGAGGCATTGCAGCAGGTGATTGCGAAGAGTGCTGGTATTGACTAGTTCGCGCAAAATGATCTGATTGCAAAGGGTGCCGGTGCTGCGGGTTTTGGCTACTTGGTGCAAGGTATGAATGGGCTGAAGTCATATTGGGAGGCATGGCAGGTGATTGAAGAGGGTTCGGGTGGTGCTGGTTTTGGCTACTTGGCGTGAGGTATGAATGATCTGAAGTCACAGTAGGAGGCATTGCAGTTGATTGAAAAGGCTGCTTTTGGTGCTGGTATTGAGTACTTGAATGGTCTGAAATCAACATATTAGGAGGCATTGTAGTTGAAATCACCGTATCATGACTGACCTGAGAATTTAATATGCAAGGATTGAGATGGAGGCGAATAGGAGGACGAATAAGAGGATGTTGAAGCATGTAGAATCCCTCAGGAAGCACAGCAGGTATTGTTGGAAATTTCGGAAGTCCAAGCTTCTCCATTATCTTATATTGCTGTGCGAGTAAGTCATTGAATCTAGTGACCTGACTTTTCAATCTCAGACATACACAGTATCCTCTAAAAAAATCAGCATTTTCCTTCTCCAGTTCCTGCCATACTGAAGAATCATGGAAAATCGAAACAATGTAAACAAATTAGAAGGTTGAAATCAAACTGGTTCATTACAAGAACTATACAGAAAAGTATGAGTATCCATAGCTTACTTGTGTTTGTTACTATAGGTTCGATTTTCCATTGATTCAAAAGAAGATTCATGATTTCTTCTTTATTCATGTAGAGTTGAATACAGCTTTCGATCAAAGTCTGAACCTGCAAGTAAGGTAACAGTAACAGACATTATTATGTAAGCAGAGACGAAAGTTTTGTGTAAATGAAGTCTTACGATCAAAACGTATTCCCAAGTTGTTTCTCTGTCCAAAACAGAAGCCTCAGTTTCAGATTGGTCCTGTGGAAGTTCTTCTTAGTTATAACATAGAGACATAAGTAGAGAAAGTGACGGAAACATTAGATGACAAAGCTAAAGCTCTTTCATTAACATTCATGAAAGAATTCACCCTCCAAAAACAAAAGGAAATGCATTCTAGACACTAAACTATAATCAAACCTCAACAAAGATTCAATCTTGTATATGTTATTCAATCAATCCAAAATCAAAAACCACAAAGAACTAAACAAACCAAACAATAAAAGATCTTAATAAACCATTGGCTTCACAGCTTACAATTGAATCAAAGAGTTCACTTTCTTGACAATGAACAAAGATTCCATCTTGTATATGTTCTTCAATCCAATATCACAAAACACATAAACTAAACAACTAAAAACACAAAACTAAAATGTAAAAGATCATCAAATACAACAAAAAATTATCAAAGCAACAAACCAAAACCATTGATATAACTTTCATTTCTCACATTTCTTCATTAACCATACAGTGTAACCCAACCAACATCAAGAAAAACTTAAAAAGAGGGAAAAGTTTGTATTTTTACCTGGTCTAGTGGCATACTGAGTTGTGAAATGTTCAAAGCAGAGTAAAGGGTTTAAGAAACTTGAAGCTTTTTTTGGATTGTTTACTGCAAATTTTAGTGAAAGTTGAAGCTAAAGAAGATGTGTGAATTCAACAGAAATCTGGTTTTTTTTTTTTTTTTTTTTTTATAGTGAAAGTGAAAGTTTTACATATTACCCCTAAATTTGGCTCATTATTTCACTAAGACCCCTAGACTTTACTGAGTTTCAAATATGGTTTATCTTTACCTATTCAGTTTAGGGAATTTGAATTCTTAATGTATTTGAAATATAAAAAACAATAAAGGAAAAAGTGGCTTATTTATTTACATAAGAGATTATGAGGAACTATAGTAACAAGTATCAACTTAACCCAAATCTCTGGAAAAGCTAATTTGAAAATGAGAAAGAATCTTATAACTAAATGCTAAAATCATCCTAAACATTTACATCTTAGTAACTTTGGTAGCAAATCTAATACTATGCAGCTAATAAACGTCACAAAATTTTCGAATTCATGGCTCCTTCTGTGACCGGTCATCTTCTGATAAAAAGCCTTGAGCAGGAAAATCTGCTAAGAATTGTTCAACTGCAAACAACACCACCACACAATGAAACACATTAAGCTATTGAATTAGAAGCTTATTAATTGAAAGAAAGGTAATTGAAAAATGCAATGCAAGTCCTCACCAGTGAAATCTGCAAATTCTGAGGTTGTGAAATCCGGTATGCTGATGCTCCGCAGTAAGTTTGAGCCTAAGGGTAGGTCGTTATACGGTCCAGACTGTATTCTTTCGAAAGGGTTAGCTACAAATGAGGTGTTAACAGTAGGGGGAGCAGGAACCATATTGAGAGGCATTGCAGGCATTGGAGTTGGTTGGAAAGGGTTCTGATGGTGTTGGTATTGTATACTTGACGGAATGCTGGAATTGTTTGAAATGATTTCATTCCTTGGCATGATGAGGTTTGTGTTGGGGATTCCAGGATTCATTGTGACTCTGATACATGGAAGAAAGAGATCATTTTAAAGTGATATTTGTAACGATTTTATGTATAAGGAGGCGAGGGGTGCTTACTCTCTTCCCATATTCATTGCCATGGGATGATGATAACGATCAGTGATCTGAGGATTTGATGAGTAACCTACAAGATTGCGCTGTGGATGAATGGGAGCGTGAATCAATGGATGCTGAAGCATGTTGTATCCCTCAGTGAATTGGTTACCTGCGATATGACACAAGTAAGTACTAACCAATGTTAAGAGATGTACAATGCAAGGAGGTTGTGAAGTTTCAAACAATGTAAACAAATTAACGTGACAGCTGACCTAATCCATCTGTTGATTGAGCATTTGTCAGTCCACGCTCCTTCATTAGCTCGTACTGCCTTTCGAGTAAACTATTGAGCCTGGTTATTTGACTTTTCAAGTACAGTCTTATATGATAAGCTCTGAAAAATTCTGCATTTTCTTCTTCCAGTTTCTGCCATACTGAATCATGGAAAATAGAAACAATGGAAATTAGAAGGTAAGGCTTAAGTAAGAAGAACTACAGCGCATCTATCTCAAACCTTCACTAGATTCCAACTCTAACATTTGAAACAAAATCTATATAGGGAAGAGAATTCACATGGAAAACTTGCAACCCAAGAAATGTCACACTATGCATTTGATCATTAATTGAAAAGATAAGCTGTGATTCAATCAAAGCTGTACAGTAGTACTGATGAGACAATCAATTTGCAATGAATCTAAAAAATTTACAGTACTAGATAGCTTCTTACTTAAGCTTGTTATTGCAGCGTCAATTTTCGCTCGTTCCAAAAGAGTATTTATAGTTTCTTGTTTATTCATGTAGAGTTGCAGACACCTTTCGATCAAATTCTGCACCTGCAAGTACCATAACAACATAGAATAAAGACTAGAGTTAGATTCAGTATTGTTATGTAAGCCAAATACTACGAAAACGTGGCGGAGATGAAATGTCTTACAAGCTCAATATCCTCACGAGTAATTTTTCTATCCCTGCCCATTAGATTTTCCGTAGCAGGGTCCACAACAGGAGCAACAACAAGAGCCCCAGTTCCGGACGGGTCAGTTGGTGCCACATGTGGAGTTTGTGCTGGAGTAGGAGCATTTGGCTCTGTAGAACTTTGTAGATTCTGTAGAAGAAATCATTCAAATATTGTTCATTCATTGACATCATAAGTTTCAAATCATATAAATAAATACGTAAACTCAGTAATACCTGCATTCCGCGATAAGCAGACCAATCACTTTTTTGGTTCTGCAGTTAAATTTCAAATGACAAAGGTTCAACAAGAAAGCAACTATTCACCAGCAGAATAGGCCAAATTTTCGAAAAAAATAAAATTAGATTGGAAGAGCAAGGCTAATGTATTCAAAATGGTATCCGAAATTGATATCGAAAAACATATCGAAAACAGGCATAAACTGCTCTATTGATCAATCTAATTCAATTTTCTCCCTTATCACTAATCTATGTATTCACATTAGATGATAAAAACTATCACAATTCCTTTAACAACACAATTGAAATCATTCCATTCTCATGACAATGACAAAAGCTAAAGTTCCTAATCAACATGCCTCCAATTCAACTCATATTTAACCATCAAAACATCTATAAGAATTCCAATGCTTGACACTAATATAAAATCAAACCTCAACAAATTAAAAAACCAAACAACAAACCATACCCTTTGAAAATATCTTCAATTTATCATAAACAAATCAATGAAACAAATACCAAAACATGCAAAAACAAAACAACCCCATCAAGAATAAACAGAAATATAATCAGAAGATCAATTTCACAGACCTTAAACTTGCAATAATCACCAAAATTTAAACTAAAAAAAATGAAAAGTTTGTATTTTTACCTCGTCTGGCGGCATAATGAGTTGTGAAACGTTCAAAGCTTTATAAAGGGTATTAGAAACGTGAAGCTTTTGGTTTGTTACTGCAAATTTGAGTGAAACCAGAAACCCAGTTGAAGGAGTGTTGAATTCAACAATTTTTTATTTTTTATTATTTATATTAAGTGATTGATATATATAGTTTGGGCTTTATGGGCCTGAAATTGGGCTTGAATGGAGCCTTAGTTAGGAAAATTGGATATTGAAAATTTAAATGTATTTATGAGTAATAAATAGAAGATTATATTGTATTTATTATTTTTGGTAATTTAAATGAAATTTCATATAGGTTTAATGCTTTTACATTATGCATTAATTACATACTCTTATTTTAATATTTGTGTACACTGTATTGAAAATTTTACATTTATTTATCACTAAATTATTTAACCAAATTAATATGGAAGTTGTTTGGAAATTTTATTTAAAATGTATTTTATTCTTTTTAAATATTAAAATAATAATTACAAAATTAAATGAATATTTTTACCTATTTTGTCATTAACATACTATAAATTAGTAGATTTTACTAAAATATTTACAATGGACTTATAAATCTTTTACTTTTATATATATATATATATATATATATATATATATATAAATAAATAAGACATAAGCCCATTGTAAATATTTTCCCAATGATGAAAATTGCATGGTAACCAAAACCGTGTACACTTAAAGTAGGATTTATAAATTATAATCACAGTGAATTAAGGTCAAATATATTCTAAATATAGAAGCTTATCATATACATTTTCAATGTTCATATTATCTTTAAGTGATTTCTATATTTAATAAAAATAAAGTGGTTATTCATAATTTTATAAAATGAAACTATTTTAATTAATTCCTAATTTCATTTTAATTTATTTTTTTCTACCTTGTCAAACAAAATATTAAAATATTTAATTTAAAATTTGTCATTCCAAATTTGAAATTTTTTCTAAAATTTAATTGATAATCAATATTTTTTTATCTTTAAATAAAAATAAATAATTAATGGAGGTGGAGGTGACGGATGCCAAGTCCGTCAATATATAAAATAATTATATAGACAAACAAATAAATTGTAGTAAATAGGCCGATCCCACGTAGAACGATTACCAATTTCGAATTATATATTAATCTGATTATGCAAAATAGGGGTTTAAAAATACAATTAAATTAAATATTAAAGACTTAAAATATTAATAATCAATTATAATATTTTTATTCCTGTAAATGGATGGAAGGGAAAATTTATTCAAAATAAAACTCATGACTGCTGTGCCAAATGTCTGTATTGGAATTTTGGTGAAAGTGGTGAAATGGCTAGTGGGATTATTGATGTTGGACCACTCATAAAGACCATCCCTATTCTGACCGCACGCCAATGACCTCCCCGCTTGCAAGTCCTTCACATAAAAGTGATCAGGAAAAAATTCAATTAAGGTTAAATTATCCTGACAAAACTTAGACACAGAAATAAGGTTACGTTTTATGGTTGGAGCACAAATAGTATTACAGAGCTTAAAGACATTATTTGATGCTTTTAATTGAGTTGAACCAATGTGAGAGATAGGAATTTTATTACCATCACCCATTGAGATCTCTTATGTTCCATTGTATTCTTTCAAGTTGTGTGGCTCCGTTGTGATATGGTGTGAAGCACCAGAGTCCAATAGCCAGGAATTTGTAGTAGATTCTTGAAATCCAGAGATAAAGTTCGCCTTTGCCTCAAGATGATTGTGAGAAACAGACCTGCAGACACGTGCACTGTGACCATACATGTTGCATAATTGACAAGTGGGTCTAGTTTCCTGAGGAGGTGAGTTTGTTGGACGCCATTGATTTTTGTTGGTATGAGGTGCTATTGGCGGTTGACGATTGTTTTGAGGACGCCAATTATTGTTTGGTTTGGAGTTTCTGCCTGAAAATGGGGTATTAGTAGTTTTGTTTGCGACAACGATTGTAATTGAGGGAGTTTTTTTTTCTTCATGTTTAAGAAAAAGTTCATGATCAATAAGTTTTTCAAACAGTTCTTCATATGTGATGGATGAGTCTCTGGCATGAATTGCTGCAGATATCTCACAAAAATCTGGATCCAGTCCACTAAGGATCTTGATTGCAAGTTCGTCGATGCTGACAGGTGCACCGGCAGTAGCGAGTTCGTCAGCTATTGTCTTGATATTGGTGTCTTGATATTGGTAAGATAAGCGGAAACCATTTGATTATCTCTGGAGACACGACTCAGCTGATCCCGTAAACTGAAGATGCGAGTATGACTTTTATTGGCATATGCTGTATGTAAGAGATCCCATGCCACTTTTGCATTTGAGGTAGAAGCAACGGTAGGATCAACAGAGGCCATGATAGCCTGTTGGATGAGTTGGTCTTCACGAAACCAAATTCGATAGGCAGAGGCAGAAGTGTTGTTGACACTGGCAGATGAAGAGTCAGGAGGAGGAGGAGGAGGAGCTGACTTTGTACCATCTAAGTGACCATACAAGTCGTGACCTTGAAGAAGTATGCTGAGTTGAGCCTTCCAAGTTGAGAAATTGTGACTACCGAGCAACTTGATAGGCAATTGTGTTACAGGATTAAATTGGATTAAATTGGATAATATAATTAATGGTACTGTTGTTGGAATTGTTGGATTAATAGTGCTGTTGTTGGAATTGTTGGGATCGGCATTAACAACAACAAAAGTAGTTTGATTGTTTGTATTGGTAGAGGTCATGATGATAGCTCTGATACCGTATAAGAGTTCACTCAAATGTATTGTGAAATGATGATTTTATTGAGTATAATGAAGTGTTTAAATACAAGAAATTACAACAAAAAATTGCTAGAACTGAGATAATTCAAAGATAACAAAATGATAAACAATCTTATCATAATCATATAGTTGAAAATCTTCCAGAGTATCACTCTAATACATTAAGGTAGATTGTAATTTCATATAAATAGATCACTAATAAGCAAAGAAGGAAAGAGCATGTTTTAGTAGTCAACACTTAAATGGAAAAGCTAAAAGCTTACCCTTCCTTCAAAGTCAATATTGCTGTGTGGACAGCATCATCAAGTTCCATATCTTCAGTGTACCTATTGTATAATCAAATTAAGTGAATCAGTGTCGTATCAGAAGGAATCACTACTGCAAGCACATAAATCTCATGTTAACAATTAACTAATAAGTTCCTCGCATGGGAGATTCAGAGAAATGAAATGGACTTTACTGACAAATAGAATTTGTTTTCACAACATTGCAGTGTGTATATATAAACATTTGATTGTGACAAAATAGTTTATATATATATATATATATATATATATTATATATATATATATATATATATATATTCTTTCAATGTTGGTTGCTCTTTAGAATATTTAAGTTTATCTACTGCGTTGACATATTATATTGTACATACTAGGCTTGTAGCACCAGTTAATTAATTTTTTAAAATTAAAATTTTAAAATAAATAATTTTTTAATAAAATTTTTCAAATTTAGAATTTTACATTCCAATCAATTAGTAATGTGTATTTAAACATACTATCTTTTTAAAATTTATATTTTGTTTTAAAATTTGTATGAAAGAATTTATAATTATTTAATTATTTATAATTATGTCTGTATTTTTTTTTAATTATTTAAATGTAAAAATTTTCAAATAGCGTGTAAAATTTAAATTAAATTTTATTAAAAAAAATTGGTGTTTAGTAATAATTTTTAAAATAATATTCGGCATTTCAATTAGCTTTTGTAAAAGTTATTAAAAATAGTTTTCAAATCAAAAATTAAAAATAATTTATTTTATTAACATTTATTATAACATTTGTTATAAAAATAAAAATAGAAAGGGGTAGAAGAAGAATAAAACAAATTAAATAATAATTGAACAACAGAGATGCAGTATACATACTTAACAAGTCCAACTCAGATTCCTTCTTCAATATAGAACAAGATTTATGCTATGATGATATGTGCAGATACAGAGAGAATATTTGATATTGGACAGAAATAGAAGATCAAAAGTCCTCCATTTATTAGCTTGCTGATATCCTTATATAGTGTAGGAACAAGAATGCATGTGTGACATATGTGCAACATGCACACACTAATTAACAATGTGAAACCACGTATGGATAATAGTGGAATCCATATGAAACCACGTATGGATAATAGTGGAATCCATATGTCACAACAATATTTTATTTATAATTAATTATAAATAGGTTTAATTTAAGTACGTTTCCTAGTTTTGTTAACCAGGAAACCATTGGACACTACTGTAAAATTGTTTAAATTTTTTTTAATAATGTTTTTATTTCAGTTTATTTTTATCTAATTTTTTTTTTTTCTGAATTTCTGTTGCGATGGGAGTGAAAAAGACTGTTGTAAAATTTAAAGTGGAATGGAGTGATGAAGAGTACAAAGGTGGTCAAATGGTTGTTATGCTTCTTGACGAGTATTTTGTTTTTCCAATTAATGGACAAACTACATTCAAAGTTGAAGGTAGAAGCGAGTTCGGGATTGACCATTCATCCATTTGTTACAACTTCAACAAGAGATGGATATCAAATTGTAGATGATGGTGAAATTTAAAGCGGAATGGATTGATGACGAGTAAAAGGGTGGTCAAATGGTTATTATGCTTCCTGATAATAGTATTTCGTTTTCCCAATTAGTGGACAAACTACATTCAAAGTTGAAATTAGAATCAAGTTCGGAATTGACCATTCATTCCTTTGTCACAACTTTAACCAGACTGACATTTAAATTATAATTTTTTTCAAATCCTGATTAAATATATTTATTTGAATACCACCCAAATAACTTATCTTACTCAATTTATTACGTCAAATAAATATTTCAAACATATTTACTATTAATTATCAATTGGATATGTGTTCCGATTTGAATTTAATAATAGATCGACTGGATTCATGTTTGTCTAAACCTTGTAGCAGTATCACAACTACATGCTTACAACTAAATTTATATCAACATGTACATATTTTTGTTGCTTAATAAAAGTCAAAAGACATAATGTTACTAAGGAATATGTACAAGGGCTGCAAACGAGCCAAGCCGAGTCGAGTAGATGAGGTGCTCGTGTTCGGCTCGTTTGTCAAATATCGAGCTCGACGAGCTTTATAAATGTTTGTTCAAACTCGGCTCGATAATTTTTTTCTATGTTCGAGCTCAGCTCGTTTAGTAGCTCGTTAAAGTTAATCGATCTCAACTCGTTTAGTAGCTCGATTAGGCTCATTTAGTTGCTTGTTTAGTAGCTCGTTTAGTAAAATTAAAACAAAATTAAATTGAATTTAAATTAAACCTAAACTAAAATTAATTCAAACCATGAGTTCATTTCTCCTTGTTAACAATATTAATAAAAAAATACTAATAGTATCACACAGATTTAAATTCAAAATACAATTTAAAAGAGTATTCATAATTCATTCGAGTTGAACCAATATAAAGCCATCAACCATGAAATTTCGATAGAATCTAAGTTATATTAAACAATGAAATTTCGAATTATTAGACTCAATAAATAAACAATCCAAGTGAAATCTATATCAAGACAAATAAAGAAGAAAAATAAAAAAGATAGAAAAGTAATTTAATTCACCAAGTGGTAGAGAAGCAAGTTGGATTGGACGCAAATTTCTGAGCAAGACTAAAGAACGTGAAATTGCTTTACGCTTGATGAACAGAAAAGTAGACAGAGAGAGGCGGCGCTGGTAAAGATGAGTGGTGGAATTACTTAAAGACTTGATGACAAAAAAAAAATAGAGAGAGAAAGAAGGGGTAATAGAGATGAGTGGTGGCTATCTTGACAAACTATTAGTCATAAGAAAACTAAACCTTAGGGTAGATAAATTATTTTAATTAATTTTTTTATTTTTGATATACTTTTTTAATTCCAGCATCTATTTTAATTTGGACTTTTTTTATATCCATTAAAAATTTATCTATTTATTTTTATTAAAAAATATATATATATTAAACGAGTTAAAGCTCGTTCGCGAACACAAACGAGTTTTAATCAAACATAAATGAGCTATGAATGAGTTTGTTCATGAATATAAACGAGCCGAACAAGGGTTTGTTTGGGCTCCGCTCATTTACTAAACGAACTATAAAATTTTGTTTGTAATCGTTCATTTAAGTGTTGAACAAGTTTTGACCGAGTTTTGACCGAACCGTTCACGAATCGTTCACGAGTGCTCGTGTTCGTTTGCACCCCTATGTACAAGTACTATCACTAGGAAATATATCTCCTACGTTAGCACCATGAAGCAAATATTTGTTCAACGTATATAAACAACTCCAATGTGTATGTAGGTCGACATACGTTGCTTAATGAAATTATATAAACATTACATTGGTTTGATTCATATTACTTAATGATAGTATATAAACATTACATTGGGACTCTATAATATTAGCATTTTTAAAACATGCATGTTTGACAACAACGTTTAAAATAGTGTTTAGTGTTTCAATTAGCGTTTAAGAAAGTTATTAAAAATAGCTTTCAATCCAATTAATTTTTATTTTATAATTAATTACATTATTATTTTTTAAATTAAATTTATTTGTGTAATAAATTCTAGTAATTTTATATCTAATAATTAATTTTAAAACTAAAATTAATACAAAAAGTTCAATCCAACAACTAATATAATTTAACATCTAATTACTAATATTATCTGAAATGCTAATCTAACCAACTAATTTAATGAAAAATTAATTAAAAATGAAAAATTTGTAGAATTAGTTGGAATTATGATGGTGGTAGCTTTTAAAATAGTTGTTATATTTTTCATTAAAATAACTATTCAAATATCAATTAATCTAAAATATAATTTTCTTTCTTCAATAGTATAATAAATTACTATTTCAAAATAAATTTATATTAATTTATAACATATTTTTACATTTTACCACTACTTTAATATATTATTTTTATATTAACCGTAAGCTATGCTTGCCATTATTGAAGTTAATCAACGATTTTAATAACCAATCATGTTTAACATATACTTACGTTTATCTTTATTATAATTTAATTATAACATTTAAATTTATAATTATATAAAATAATACAAATATACACTATTTTAAATTTTTATAAAATTTAATTTACCTTAATTTATTAAATATGGATCATAAATATATATATATATATATTTATCAAAATATTCATCGGTAAGTAATTTATATTTTCTCTCAATTGGACCAAGTCGAATTTTAATCCAAACCCAAATTCAGGCCCATGAGGCCCAAACTATATAAACCAATCTTTCAATACAAAAACCCGCTAAATTTCGTTAACTTCCCATATTTCATATTATATCCCCTGCTCTTAGCATTTTCACTAGTACTGATTTTGCCGACGACGAGGTAACAAATCGAACTTTTCATTAAGTTCTTTTCTTTTTAATGGTGATTGATTATATGGTTAATTAAATTTTGTTGCTGTGATGAATTATTATTCCTTTTTTTGTGTTTGATGATTCTTTCATTACATGTTTTGTGATTTTTGATTGAAGAACGTACACAAGATTGAATCTTTGTTTAGAGGGTTTGATTTGATTTCAGTGTCAAGAAATGGGGTTTATGAAGATCTTTTTAACATGTCATTGAATTAGTGTTTTGATAAGAAATGGGTTTGTTTTTGTTTCAAGAAAGTGAATTCTTACATTGAATTAGGTTTTTGAAGATCTTTTTAACATGTCGTTTCACATTGTTTCTAATCATATCTAATGTCATATAGAATTGATCATTAGATTAGTTTTTGATCCAATTGGTAAAGCATTTGCATTTGTAGTGATAGCTTGATGCTGTTTTGATTCAGTGTCTACTTTACATTTGCCCAAATCAAGTCAAGTACTACTCATTCACTTACATACTCCAATGTTGTAGGATTTTTGTCAGCTGAAATCTACTACTCATTGAGCAACTCCTGAAGCAAAATGCCGGTATAAAGGGTTCATTTATTTGTTTATATGAATCGAAACCTTATTAACATCTCTATTTTCATAAGTTGCATATTTGAGTCAATGAACAGCCTTGCTTATGTTTCTATGTGATATTGGTTTTACCTCTCAGAAGAAGAAGAAGACTATGACTAAAACTCAGAGATCAGAGGAGGCAGCAGCCAGTGACTTTCCTGGCTCCATCCCTGTATCTGGAAAAGTATTTGGCAGGGATGAATTTACTTCTAAAGGTTTCGAGGATGTAAGACATTTCACTAACACAAACTTAATCTACATTTAATCAAACTCTGTAAGTTGTTCTATCTAGCTTATCTGTGGTATTGGTTTTACCTCTCAGAAGAAGAAGACGACGACTAAAACTGAGACATCAGAGGAGGCAGCAGCCAGTGACTTTCCTGGCTCCATCCCTGTATCCGGAAAAGTACTTGGCACGGACGAGTTTACTTACGAAGATATCGAGGATGTAAGACATTTCACTAACACAAACTTAATCTAAATTTAATCAAACTCTGTTAGTTATTCTATCTAGCTTATCTTATGATACCTCCAGGTTCAGAACTTGATCTCCGAGTGTATTGTTAAGTACATGAGCAAAGAAGAAACTGCGCTCTATCTCTACTGTCAATTGAAAATCGATATTGGAATAACAAACTTCAGTAAGTTATCACTACATTGCTCTCTCAATTGGAATCTAATCAAATGCAGAAATTGACATTTTCTGATTTGTGTGATTCAGTATGGTCGTATAAGGAAAGAAAAGACGTGAAGTTTTTTGAAGGGTACTACTTGATGTTGATAGTGAGAAACCAAATCGTTCGATTTAATAAGTTACTCGCTAGGCAATATGAGCTATTGAAGGAGCATGGACTTCTAAACACTCCATCAGCTGACAAAGTTGCTCTGGCTTTAGAACGCCACAAAAAAGGTACCTGATGAAACTGATGAAACTGAAGAGGAGTAGTTTACACTTTGTTCTGACATTAATGAAGCTACTGAGATCCAATATATATAGGGTATATAGAAATATAGATGTGTACAAGGTTTGTAATAGTGATTGATATAGTACATTGTACAGTGATTGATTGCAATGGTGGTGTGTAAGGATCAATAACATTGAAATCTTGCGATATTAGAAGAATTTCTTGTGATTTGATTGAATAGATTCATTCATTCAACAGATAGATTTATTGTGTGTATTTATTGTGTGTATGTAATGTATTTTTATTGGATAATCTTGCTAGTAATATATAGGAATAACACTATATACTTGAAGACTTAATGTTAATAAGGCTATTTAGTTGTATAATTACTCTTTCATAATTTTACAAATGTTTACAAATTTATATAGATAGCAATTGCTTAATAAAAGTAACTAATTCTATATTAAACTGATGATAACTATTTATTATTATTTTTTTAATTTATCTCAATTCCGAAGAATTTATAATTTACTTGAATTTTAAATATTGAATAAAAGTTTTCCAAAACTTAAAAATGGTTAGAAATTTTAAAAATTAAATGTAAAATTCTCAATGTTAAAACTTAAAAAGCTAAATGATGAAACACACCTTGTCACACTTTCTTCACTAGCATTTTAATTTTAAAAATAATTCATTATTTTAATAATAACTTTCAAATATTTCTCTAACCGTATGTGATTTTAATTGATAATTTAAATTTAGTATATATTTAATGAAAAAACATATAATTTAAATCATGTTAGGAAATGTATCACATGAATTTTAATTGTATGAATCCAGACTCATTTATCAACTCATTAATAATTTTACCAAAAGTTATACTTAAATTCAAATAAATAAATAATAATATATGTTATTAATAAAAATTAATTTTGTAAACTTTAACCTTGTTTTAATATTAAATTATATTTATTAGACTTTATATATCTACCCATTTCAACCTCTAATTTCTTTTTTTTATGTGTAATCTCTTATTTCGATGGTAAATTTAAATTAAAAAGTGTGAAAATTAAAAATATAATTAAAAATTAATTTTAACTTTTAGATATTTTTCTTTCAAATAAAATAATATTTTAATTTTGGTAATCTGGCAAAATAAAGTCAAATTATTTTATTATTGTCATTATACTAAATAAATGGATGCATTTGCTCTTACAAATAATTTTAAAGGAAAAAGTTAGAGAGAGAAAATAGTTAGAGATGGACAAAATTTTAACATATTAGAGATTTTCTTCTATTAGGTATATATGCTTCACTAGTGTATTTTGTTTTTCTATCTATGATTTTTCTTACAATGAATTTTAAAGATAAAAGTTAGAGAGAAAAAATAGTTAGAGAGAGAAAATTTTAACATGTTAGAGATTTTCTTCTATTAGGTATATGTCTTCTCTATTGTGTATTTGTTTGTTTATGTATGGTTTTTTTTGTTTGATTTGTGGATATGAGATATTGAAGGTAATATAATTAAGGGTTTTGCTTAGATTCGAGTATCAAGCTTAATTGAACTTCGAACAATTGTTTGGTTGTTGAAATACACATACAATTGATTTCGATATACGATCATCTAAGAGTTGTTTTATTTGTATGATGATTTCTGAGTTGTTTTTAAGATTTTAATTATATGGTTGTATCGGATATACTGAGGATTTAGGGTTTTAAAGTTGAGGGGACTAGTATATTAAATTTGGCTGCAGTGATGATGAAGTTGATTCTCTGTGAAGGGTAAGTTTAAAATCAAATAGAAATCGAATAAATTTAATGTAATTGTTTGAGTTGTTTAAATTTTGGGATAAAAAAAATTTAGAATTCTATCGAAATCTTAAATCTACAGTCGCACTTGTGAGTTGTTTGATTGATCTGAAATTTGGTGTGAAATTTATTTGTGGTATAATTGATTTGAATATATGTATTTTATGGTTTGATAATATAGTGTTTTATGTGTTAGATTTGTGTGAAATTTTTTATTTTTCATTGTTGAAAACTATTTATCTTTTAGGAGATTTAGTGTGATCAATTTTCATGTTATCTTAGGTTGTTTGTCTATTAATAATAGATTTGTAGTTGTATTTTTATGATCATCTAAGAGTTGTTGTTTTGTTGTAGGATGTATTTTGAATTATTTTTAAGGTTTTAATTATGTTATTGTATCTGGATTTATCCATGATTTAGGGTTTTAAAGTTGAGGAGTATACTTAGGGTTTTAAAGTTGAAAAGATTTAATGTCAAAATTGAATGAGTAGTCTAGTAAATTGGTAGATTGGTATAGGTTTTGCCGCGAAAAGACTTAAGAAAATTGTAGGGTTTTAAAGTTGAAAAGATTTAATTTCAGAATTTAATAAATAGTCTAGTAAATTGAATGATTAATATGGTGAATTGTAAACTGATATAAATTTTGGTGTATATGTAGAGCTGGTAGTGACTTTTTGTTTGAATAATTTAAATTTTTGCCGAAAAATTAGATGTCAAATTAAAATATTAATCTTATAAGTGATCTATATTTAATGTGAAAAAAAATTGGAATTCAATTAAAATTTATTAAAGTACTTGAGCTAGGTTAATTTTGGCGCGAATAGCGGAAACGAATTAAGTAAATTAGTACATACATCAAATGAGTTTAATTAGATTGAGTACCCCTTTAAAGATTTGAAATGAATTATTTAATTAGTGGTAGTAGTAATTATATAATTTTTTTTTTCAATATGAATTTTTATTCGATGATTTCTTTGAATATTTTTTTAATCTAAATAATTAAGGGTTTTTTTTAATGCCAATACATTAAATAAATTTGACTCTTAGTAAATAGTTCTATAGTGATTTTTTTGATTAATTTTTGTTTCTTATCAGCTTTTTACTAGATAAATTTGACTCTAATTTGGTGATTCTACAATTTATTATTATTATTATTATTATTATTATTATTATATATTTTTACTTTTTATCTCAATTTATTAGAGTTTTTTTTTAATCATTGATTTAATTTAACTGTGATGTACGTGAAGAAAAGTGTTTTTAAAGATTCTTTACGTAATAATGTTTTTGTATTTACATTTATAAATATGAATATATTTAAATTAGATTTTTTTTTTTTAATAATGATCAGGAGGATATTGCATGAGAGATCGTCTGAATTGAAACCAAACCAACTATTCGAATAACATTAAGGTATATTCCTTCATTCTTGGTGTTATCTTAATTATAAAAAGTAACACAAGTGATTTTTTTAAGATTGTGAATTTATTATGAAATATGGCTAAATTTTATTAGTAGTGGTTTATATTTAAATGAGTAGCCTTAAAGTTCTTGAATGTTAATACTTTCTGAGGTTGTTTGTGTATTAGTAATAGATTTGTAGTTGTGTTTATGTGATCATTTAAGAGGAATTGTTTTGTTTGTATGATGATTTCTCAATGATTTTTTAGGTTTTAATTATATTGTTAAATTTGGATCCGTTGAAGATTTAGGTTTTAAAGCTGAGTAGATTGATTAATTAAATTTGGTTGCAACGATGATGAGGTTGATTCCTTATAAGGATTAGATTTAAAATCGATGAAAAGATTTGTTATAATTATTTGAATGGTTTAAATTTTATGGAGAAAAAAATATGTTAGTCTATGAATTATTGATTGGTTTGAAGTTTGGTGTGAAATACATAGTGCCGAAATTGAATGGCTAGCTGATATACGACTTTAGAACTTTTCGCGCCAAAACTTATATAAGTCTACCCAAATTGGTTAGTAGTGAACTACTTGTTTGAATGAATTTAAATTAGATATTGATTTAAAATATTTGTCTTATAAGAGACATAAAACTTAATAGTAAAAAATGTGGAATTGAATTAAAATATATCATGATACAATGCATGAACTAGATTAATTGTGAGTAGCGGAAACGAGTAAAGTAAATTAGTACAGATATCAATTTATATAAAAAAATAAGATTAGTTAGGTCGAATATCCGTTTAAGTTGTTTAATACCATTACAAATGAATTATTTAGGTGGAAAAAATTTTGTAACAATAAATTTATAACTAATGCTGATTATTGTTACAGGCAAGTTGTAGAGTGATAATTGTTTTGGTGTGAAAAGCTCCACCGTCTGTAGTAAATTAATTGTGTGAATGAATCTCAATTAAATGTCAAATTAAAATATTAATTTTGTAAAAAGAATTAAATTTACTAAGAAATGTGAAATTGAATTAAAATATATTAAGATAAAGTGCTTGAAAGATTAATTTTGGCGTGAATAGCGAAAATGAGTTAGGTAAATTAGTATGGACATCAATTTATGATGAAATAAAGTTAGTTAGGTTGAGAACTTTTTAAAGTTGTTTAATGCGATTAGAAATAAATTATTTAAGTAGCGAGAGTAGTAACTATATAAATTTTCAACTAAATTTTTTGTAGTAATTCTTTTGATTATTTTTTAAATTTAATTAATTAAGTTCTTTTTTTTAATACACTAAAAAAAATTTGGCTTTTATGTAGTGGTTCTATAAATTTTTTTTCCCATAATTTTCTTTTTTTTTTTATTAGATTTTTATGATATGACTTATTAGATAATTTTGAATCTTATTTGATAGATGTACAATCATTTTTTTCCCTTAAAATTTTCCATACTTATATCAATTTATTAGAGTTTCTGTATTCGACCATTTATTTAATTTAATTTAAATGTGTTGGATTTTTGTATATGAAGCAAAGTGCTTTTAGAAATTTTTACCAAATAATAATATTTACATTTAGATTGAATAATCAAGATATCATATAAAAGGATATTTTAATTAAAACCAAACCAACCATTCAAATTATATTAAGGTATACTTCTTCATTCATGAAATTATTTTAATTATGAAAACAACCATAGTAAATTTTTAAGATTATAAATTTACTATGAAATGTATTAGATTTTATTAATACTTGTTTATATTACATGAGTGGCGTTGAAGTTATTGAATATTAATAGTTTCTTGTTAATCCTTCAAGATTCAATGGAGTGCAACAAGGAAGAGGCTTTATCCTCTCTTCGACTAGCTGAGCGAAAGCTAGTCGAAAGAGATTACGAAGGAGCAAGACAATTCGCATTCAAAGCTCAAATCTTAGACCCTGAGGTCGAAGGCGTCGAGCAATTGCTGACTAGAATTTCTTATTATGAAAATCTACACTTCACAGGCTTCTCAGATTTAAAAGGTAAAGGAATAGTGAATCCGGATTCACCTATTCCACCTCCACCAGGTTTTGAACTCCCAATCCCACCTCCACCAGGTTTCGAAGCTACAATGCCTACAGGTATTCCAACAGGAAATCCAACCGCTATTCAAACAGTTACTCCAGAGAATGATCCATCCGGAAAAGAGGATTCAACGGAATCAGCTACTAAAACAGGTAAAATTCGTATAGATCCTCATGAAAGGAAACCTGTAGTTGGTCCATCTTTAATGTTTCCGAATAATGGAACATTTTGGACCATTTGTCCGAATTGTGGAATGTTGTTTGAGTATCAGAAAGTACTTAAATTCTGTAGACTCATTTGTAAAGATTGTCGTCAGACTTTCTTTGCAAATGAGATACGTTCTCCTGTTCCTGTTCCTCCTTCAGGACGATTGCGCACGGAATCATCAACCGCTCTTCGGACCAAGAGGAGGTATATAAGAAGGGATTTATCAGCTCCCGTTCTCAACTTCAATGGCAACCACCAGCTTCAGTTCGGTACTACTTATAGAGACGGAAATAAAAATGAAATTTCGCCTCGTATTGTTAGTCCTGTCAGGGCTAGTGAGGCGGATTCTGATGGTGTGATTTTCCGTCCTGAGAAAGCTGTAGCTTCTGAAAATCCTGTTAGGGTTGGTCAAAGTAAAGGGAAGAATGGAGCGAAGTCTGATGGAGTGACTAAGAGGCGACCTGGGAGACCGAAGAAGACTGATAAGGAACCGGATGGGGAATTGAAGATTAAAGAGTTGAAGACTAGAAAGAAATTGCGAATTGGAAATGGTGCGAAGCCGTTGAAGATTCAGAGTTCAGATAAGGAAAATTCGGATGGAAATGGTGGTTTCTTTGCGAAGAAGGCATTGAAAGGAATCGATAAGTACATGGCAGGAACAAGTAAGAACAAAGGGAAAGGGAAGCTTGTGATGCAAGAAAGCGAAAAAGAAGGAGAGGAGATTGATCTCACTAGTGAATTGGATGAAGAGGTCCCCGGAAGTAGAATTCTGAATCCAAATTCTACATTTCATAACTTCTCATCCATCCGAAAAGATCGTTTCTTAAAAGAAGGTCAAGTTTGGGCCGCATATGACAATGAGGACAAAATGCCAAGATTCTATGTCAAAATCAACAAGGTATTGTCCCAAAACCCTCTCAAGATGCGAATGAGCTGGCTAAACTGGCGATACGCCAGAGGATTCAAGCAACACATCAAATGGATTGATTCAGGTTTCTCGGTAACCTCTGGAGATTTCTTGCCAGCCAAGCAAGAGTTCATAGTAACAATCTACAATTTCTCTCATCCAATGAAATACACTCTCGGTGCCAACAACATCATAGAGATTTATCCTCGAAAAGGCGAAGTTTGGGCCATGTATAAAAACTGGTCTAAGGATTGGAATAGCAAGACACCGGTTAATGTCATAAGGGAATACGAATTCGTCGAAATCCTGAAGGAGTTATCCAATGATGAGGATATTTTTGTGATTCCGCTTTCTCAGGTTGATGGATTTAAGTATGTGTTCCGTCCGAATGATGTTAAAATCATCAAGAAGGCGGAAAATTTGAGATTTTCACATCATGTTCCAGCTTATATGCTTTCAGGAAGTGAAGGAGTGAATTCTCCAGCTGGTTGTTGGGAATTAGACCCATCTGCTGTTCCTAAAGAGTTTGAGTCTAATGTTGTTTCTGGTGCTGATCCTGCTGTTCAGGAGCTGCTGCAGGGTGTTGTGAAGGAGATGGTTACAGGATTGGGGAAGAGTAGCGGCGCGAAAGGAGGCTCAGGATCAGGAGGTTCAGGAGCAGGAGATGGTTCAATGAAGTGAAAGCTTGGAATTGAGTTTGTGTTTTTTCTTTTAGTTGTGTGCTTGAGGAAACTACATTTGGATTGGTTATGTTTTATTTGGTTTTGCTGTTTGTGTTTGGACAGGGAACTTATGGTTTGGTTGTTATGTTATTTTGAATAATGTTGGAACTGGTTTTTCTTGATATGTTATTGTGGTTCTATGGATTGGATGATTTTATTGGTACAGGTTTTTTTCAATAGGGTTGCTAGTTGCAGGATAGTATTTACTATTCTATATCAGACAATTTTTTGTTTCTGCATTGAATAAGCTTTAAAACCTTTTGGTATTTAGGTTTTTTCTTATGTTTACAAATAAGGATATATATTTAAGTTGAATTAAATTCCTGCTTTTTACTTTTAAAGAATTTAGATATGGTTTTAGAAATTATAACATTCAGGTCTTATTAAAAATCTGAAAAAGAAAAAATAAATTCAAGTATTACAATACATAAACATTTAATTTTTAAAAGTAAAATATTTTTCTGAAATATATTTTTATTAGAAAGATATTGAATCATAATACATAGCTAGAAAATTATGACATTTATTATTTTCAGATGGCTTATTTAGTTATTTTACATTATGAATTTTAAATAATATCATTTATTTATTTATTTATTTTGGATGAATTTAAATTTGTAGCTAAATTATTTGTTGATTGTTTTTTAATACAACTATCCTTTATATATAATCAAAGGCTTTAATTCATTAGAAAGCTAATAGATTATAATAGCTCTGTACAATAAAAAATAATAATAATTAAAAATTATTTAACATAATAAAATTCATACAGTCTTAAACAATATTTAATTTTAGAATATGAATTTTAGAGAAAGTTATCCCAGCTATCAAAATTCGTACTTATCTAATCGTTTTAAATTCATATTTTGCTAAATTATCAAATATTTTAAATAGTTATCAAATTAAGAATGTATTCAAACTTTTGAAAACGATATTCATAATTACAAGAGAGCTAACAACAATATTAAATGAATCCAATTAAAAAATAACCAAAATACTTGAAAAATAAATAAAAACAAAAATCAAATTAGGACTTTATGATATCAATGAAAAATGAAAATAAGCATGATACAATGCCAATATAATCTTCCTATTCTCGATTTAGCCGGCTTGTATTTTAATAAAACAAATAGATATTAATTAAAAACTAATGTTCATATTTTATAACAAATTTCTACTTAACCCTTAGTAACCAAGAGTATCATTTAATTTTTTTTTTTTTTAATTTTTTATTATTATGTGAAATGAAATACAAATGAATAAATAGTATCTGTGGAAGTAAAATGTGATATTAAATAAGCGTTGATAATAGAAGAAGTAAGATATTGATATTAAATAACTATACTAACTCTAAATTTGATTGATTTTATATTTACTAATAATTTATTAAAATAAATATTTATATATTTTTTATATTGGTTATTATATTAAATTATCGAAAATAATTAATTATTTATAAATATACTGTGGAAGACCAGAGTTGGCAATAGATTAGAGATGACGATGAAGGTATCGCCGGAAGAAGCCGAATTTGCGATAGGAGTTGGCGATAGCTTGACTATTGGATGAGGTTTTCCATGTGACCTTGGCGATGAGACGCCTGTGACCTTAGTAATAGCTTGACTAGAGGAGGTATCACCTGTGACCTTGGTGATGGGATAATTGATAATTGTAGCATCATGGGGAGAAGGCGAACACACTTACGATGGTGCTCTAAAGTTAAAGCATCGCCATTTTGTGTTTCTTTGTCTATTATAAATAAACGTCCAGCTGCTGCAATTAACAAGTGATGCTGTATTGTTTTTTGTAATTCTGTAATGAATATAACCGAATTTTCTAGAGGAATTTTTTTTGTTGAAATCTACTTTGATATTCTACATGGTATCAGAGCGGATTTAACTAGATTCTTGAAAATATTCACAGTTGTAGAATCCAACGAATTCATCAACAACTAGTTTTGAAGTTGATTCTTGAAGAAAGATAGATTTTGAAGTTCAAGAATGGCTGGAAAGATTGGTAAACAAACAAATATGATGATATACCCAAGTAGTGATCCCTTATTTCTTTAAAATTTAAATCATCTAGGTATGGTGCTGGTCACATCTCCTCTGATGGGTAAGAACTTTAACTGCTGGAGTAGGTTAATTGTTATTATCTTGGGTGCTAAATCGATATTAGATTTCATATATAGTAAATGTGTTAAACCTGATGATGATTCTAATGATTTAGAACAGTGGATGCGTGTACATTATGTGGTAGCCTCTTGGATTCTGAATTTTATAGCAGAATAGATTGTCAATTTTTTTTTTTTTTTGTACGTTTCTTTGTCATATTAGTTATAGACTAAATTAAGGAGAAATATGATGAGGCTAATGGATATATGGTACCAACTTGAAAGGGAAATCACCCCTATTGCATAGGGTAATATGTCAGTTGCAAAATACTACACAAAGCTAAAGATGTTATGAGATGAGTTGATATGCTTGATGCCATTAGCAAAGCTGGGTCATGGGTGTAATGCTGTAAAGGAGCATACTTCCATGATGTTTTCAAGACAATGGACGGAGTTCCTTATGGGACGTTATGACAGATTTGATTCAATTTGAAATTAAATACTCTTGATTTGGAGCCTTTACTGAGTATAAACAAAACATATTCTATGGTTACTAGAGTAGAGGAGCAGATGGAGTTTCAAGTGTTGATGAATGGTAAGGCTAATGCAGCAACTATGTTCATCAAATCACAGAGTTCAAATTGTGCCAGAAGCTTTAAAAGGAAAGATATAAAGAAGTCTAAAAAAATGTTCACACTAGGGAGGTGTTAGACATTTCAAGGAAAGTTGTTTCAAGATAATAGAATATCTGAATTGGTATAAGTTGCCTAAGGAATAAAGGCCTAGAAGTCAATTAAACAAAGCTTATGTTAACTTAGCCGCTGACATGATGAAGCTAATACTTTAGATAAACATACAACCAATACAAGAGAGACATCCAACTCTTCAGATATCTACTTGATTTAACAAGAAATTGCTAAATACATCAGTAGCATAAGTCTTGATCTTCTGAATATGATTAACAAGATTGAATCAGCAGCAGGTACAATGCAACATTTTGCTTTAAACATTTTTATAGAGAAATGCTCAAAAATTTGGATAATGGATGATGGTGCATCCAACCACATTTCTAGTAATGTCAAGTTGTTTGATTTTTTTTATGATATGAAGAAGCATGTTCTAGTTATATTGTCTAATGGTTCATTTTTACATGTCACCAAAGCTAGACAAGTTACCATTTCAACAAAACTCTAACTTGTTGATGTCTTGTAGATACCCGACTTTCATTTTAACCTAATATCTAATACACAAACTCACTAAAACCAAACAAATTAATTTTTTTTTACCTCGTGTGTCTTTTGTAGGAGCCTCAAACTGAGATTGTAATTGTCGTTTGAAAGCTTAAAGGAAACATGTATGTTGTGAATCAAAGTCACAAAGACCAAGCTATAAGTGGTTAATATTCTTCCAAATTCTCCTCTACAATGTTGGCTATAGGTTCTACCTCTTCTAATTCCAAGCAGATTAATGATGTTAGTACTTCTTTAGGATTTGGAATAGTAGACTAGGACATGCTTCAAATGTTGTTATCAATAGAATAGCATGTGTTCTTGACACTTATAACTCAACTTTGATAAAAATCTGTACCATTTGTCCCTTATCAATGTAACAAAGAATTTCTTTTACTCAAAACAATGAAATTGTTTCAAATTCCTTTAATCTGGTTCATTTAGACCTCTAGGGACCATATTCTCATCCTTCTTTGTCAAATTTACCTTAATTCATCACACTGGTTGATGATGTTAGTGGAGTTACGTGGGTATACTTCATGAAATATAATTAAAAAATAACAAAAATTCAATACAATTTTATTACATATATTCGGACTCAATACAATGTGCGTATCAAATTCTTTCAATCTGATAATGGTTTTGGTTTTACTTTTTCTGCTTTTTCTACCTGTCAAAAGTTGTTTCTTCAAAATGGAATTCATCACAAAAAATCAACAGCCTATACACCTCAACAAAATGAGAGGGTAGAAAGAAAATATAAACACTTACTCGATGTTGCTAAAGTCTTCTATTTCAAGAAAACCTACTCTTAAAATTTTGGAATAAAGTCATTAACACTGCAGCTTATATCATAAAAAAGACTACCTACATCAATTCTGTAGTGGAAATATCCTTTTGAGATACTACATGGAAGAAAACCAAACTACAACTTCATAAAATCATTTGAATGCCTGTGTTATATTACAAATAGCTATCCCCATAAAACCAAGTTTGATGAAAGAGCTCTTGAATGTATATTTTTGGGTTATTCTAAGTTTTAAAGATTACAAAACATACAACATAAAAACACACAGAATTCACATTAGCAGAGATATGGTATTTTATGAAACCATTTTTCCTTTCAGTGAAAAATTTGCTACTACAACGTGTTCAGTTTCAATTAACAATGAGTATACTACTTGTCCATTACCAATCTCAAATCTTTTGGTGGATGTTTCTGATTTTCCAAATGACCAAGTTTCCCATTATCACTACTGATATCAATACTCATTTGCATAATTCCGATGAAACTGATAATACATCAGATTTCATACATACTACTATTGTTCTAGAAGATGAGTCCTATACTACTTCTTCTTTTAATTCTGATATATCAAGTAGCCCAAACACTATTCTAGTAGTTAGAACAGCGTTTGAACTAGGAAACCACCTAGCTGGTTGTCAGATTTTGTTTCGAACATACAAGTTTTCTCTAGCAATCCAGTAGCAGATACAGTTTGATTCCAAGCTTCTGCAGGTAACACAATTTTCACATTCTCATTTATGTTTCCTTGATAATATCAAACCTATACAACAACTGAACACATACAAACAAGTTATCCACTTTAATTAGTGATAGAAAGCAATGGATCTTGAGGTACAAATCTTGGAGGCAAAAGAGACATGGAAAGTTGTTGATTTACCAAAGGGAAAGAAACCTATTAGGTGCAAGTGGGTCTACAAGGTGAAACTTAACCCAGATGGCATTATAGATAAGTATAAAGTAAGACTAGTTGCAAAGGGTAATACATTAATTGTAGGGATTGATTACAATGACTCTTTCTTACCTGTGACATAGGTTGTCATTGTCAGATTATTTTTTGTTACTGTAGCTACACGAAATTGGCCATTAGAGCAATTATACATTAATAATGCCTTTCTTCATGGGCATTTAAAAGAAGAAGTATATATAAGATTACCTGAAGTCTATTCTACCGATTCAACTTAGTTGTGCAAATTTAATAAATCACTCCATGAACTTAAAAGGCCAGCAAGGAATGGAACTGCTAGCTTACATCTCATCTAGTTGCTTATGGTTTCACACAATCCCCCTATGATCATTATTTCTTCATAATAAAAATAGCAGACACCTTTTTAGCTTTATTGGTTTATATGGATGATTTTTTTATCATGGGACCACAATTATCTCATAGAACATCTTTGAAGAAGTCATTTACTATAAATGGATCTTGTTCAAGTCAAGTACTATCTAGGACTGGAAATTGTTGCTCTACAAAAGGAATGTTTGTCTCTCAACATAAATATATTGAAGACCTCATCATAGATGTAAGACTGGAACTCAGTAAGTCTACGACCACACCATTATCTCAAGGATGCAAGCTTACTCAGTCTCAAGTTAATTTGTTACCAAATCCTGAATTATACAGGCGGATAGTGGGTTGACTATTATATTTTGGCTTTACTAGGCTAGACATAACTCAAGTTACAAACTCTTAGTTAGTTTATGAACTCTCCCACCACAGTCCACTGACAAGTTACACTACATGTTTTCAAATATGTTAAGGGATCATCGACACTAGATTTGTTTTGTCCTGTCAATCAAGAGCTTAAATTGTCAAGTTTTAGTGATGTAGATTGGGCTACATGCATTGATTTAAGAAGTTCTCTTACTAGATTTGGTACATTTCTTGGTAAGTTCTCACTTTATGGAAAAACAAAAGGCAAACTACTGTCTCGTATATCAGCTGAGACAAAATATAGAGTCATGGCTACAACAAACCTATGAACTAAAGTGGCTACATTTCCTCCTCCCTGATATTGATATAAACGTCTCTCTCCCTATCAAGCTTTATTGTGATTCTCAAACGGAATTACACATTATGACTAACCCTGTTTTGCACGAAAGAACCAAAAATTTGGACATTGATTGTCATGTAGTGTAAACTAAATATAAAACAGGTTTTATTGATCATTCACATATATTTCTGAATCTATACAGTTGGCTGATTTATTTACCAAACTCTTGCATTCTTTTTTTTTTTCATCTTTGTTGTCCAAGTTGGGAATCCTTTCAAGTCCTCCAACTTGGGGTGTAGAACACTAGAGTGGCAATAGATTAAAGATGGCAATAGAGGTATTGCCAGAAGAAGCAGAATTCGCGATGACTTGACTATTAGAGTAATTGTCTGTGACATTGGTAATGAGACATATGTGACTTTGGCGATGACATGATTGGTAATACCAAGAAAAGGCAAAGACACTAGTGATAGTGATCTAAAGTTAAAGCATGGTCACTTTATGTTTGATTGTCTACTATAAATAAACATCCAACTACTTCTATTAACAAGTGATTTTGTATTGTTTCTTGTATACTGCATTGAATATAACATAATTTTTCAAAGGATTTTTCTCCTCTAAAAACTACTTTATATTCTACATAATACACCATATGGATATACACCATAGATTTAAAGATTTTTATTTTTTAAAAAAAAAGAACGGAATATTATTGTTATTTAAATTGCACAAGAATGTTATAAATTTATTTTCTAATTTAAAATTAACAATTATATTTAATTTATAATATAAAATATTTTATTTTATTTTAAAAATCTAACAATTTATTCATAATTTATATTTCTTTATTTTAAGTATTAAGAATAAGTTATTGAAATTGAATTTTTAGTTAATTTTAAAATTAGATTATAAAAAATATAAAAAAATTCAATTTTGTACTATACTGTAAATTTTAATTAATTATAAATAAAAAATTTAAAAATTGAAATAATTAAATACATCTTTCTTGTGGGATATAACTTTGTATTTTCCACCACTAAATTTATAGAAAATTGAGTGGCCCACTAAAAATAAAACTCTCTTTATATTTAAAAACATTAAATTATTTTATTTCTTAAAATAATTTAAACCAACTCAATATGAAAAATATATCACATTATTTCTTTTATGAACCCGTTAATAACCTTAAATAAATAAAAATGTAGTGCCAAATCTCTTTATAGTGCCATCGTCCGACTATTTATTTTATTATTATTATTATTATTATTATTATTATTATTATTATTATTATTATTATTTGCATACTATAGTGAAGGGTTGTTATAAAAAAAATATGTAAAATTAAATTTATTTAAATAAAAATATTTATAATTATAATTTGTTTTGTATATTCAAATCTATTCATATAATACTTGAATTGATGAAAATTTCAACCAGAAGTTGAAGTAGGTGGATAGTTATAATTTATTTAAATTCTTTTATTTCAATATATTTAGTTATGGAGGTTATAAATTTTTTTTATCATTTAAGTTCGAAACTTTAAGTTTTAATAATAATAACCAAACATTTAATTTTTATAATATTTTATTAATTTTTATAATATTTAATTAATAAATAATATATTATATTTAAGTAAACTATTATAAAGGATGGATTTTATAGTTAATGTTGTGTTTTAATTCGGTTTTGTCGTTATAAATAAATTACAATAATAAAAAATTAAAATACCATTTAAAAAAGTTCAAAAAAAAAAGACTATTATAAAAACATGCTCCTTTAAGAGATGGTAGTTAAAATAGAGATTTGATATACATCCCTAATAAACTTAATAATGTTTAGTAAACCTCATCATTGACATATAACATTTAAAAGAAAGAAAAAAAATACCATATATATTTGACCTTATCTGCCACATCATTTCAACTTGTAACATTGTATTCAAGGTATTGTGTGGAAATTAATTCATTATATATTAATTTTACAAAAAAAAAAAAAAAAAAAAAAAAAATCTAGAAAGCAAATAAAATCAACTACGAAATTTTAGTTAAAGTTAAAACAAAATCAACCAATTTTAAATACCTCATAAATAATAAGTAAAATAATATTTTAATTCAATCCTTGATTCTTTGAGATAATTTGGTCACTTTTATTTTTATTTATAAGTGGTTCAAAGAGCCATTTTAGACGTCAGTTCCACGATCTCACAATCCTTGCAGAGTGACTTGTGGATCTGGGCTGTTTTTCAACTCAGTATAAAGTTTGGACTTGGCCTGATTGTTTTAGTGGACCCGAGTCCGCTAATAAATGAGGATGTACTTATTTTTATTTTTAGAGTTAATCCCAAAATACCAACAACAAGTTATTGTAATTTTTTTAAAAATTTATATTAATTTGAGTTTTTTTTAATTTTATTTTATCATTTTTTTATTAATTGGCAATTTGATTACGGTTCACCTATCCACGGATAAACGGTGATTAGAAATATTTTTTAAACTTTAATTTTTTAAAATTTAAAAAATAATTAATTTTTTTAAAATTTAAAAATAATTAAAATATTTAAAAATTTTCAGATTTTGTATTATTTTATTTTATTTTAAATTTTATAATTTTAAAAAAAAATTAAATTCCAAAAATCTCTTTGTTACTGTTTATTCGTCCGTTGATGAACAGTAACCAAACTGTTAATTGACAAAAAGTGGTAAATTGGAGAAAATTTAAATTTGTGTGGTTTTTTTGGACTTGGACAAATCTTCAGTTACTTTACAAATAATTTGCTAATTCCCACGGATCCCAACTCTATATAATTGACAACACTACATGTGTTAAGAATGCCTAACTCACCCAAAAAGAGTTCTGAAGGGATGAGAATTGGCTCAATCATCATATAGAAGCTGTTAGGCCAACTCCAACCCTTCTACCCTATCTCATATATAGGGTAGAAAAATTACAAATTTGAAATCCAACCCACATACCCCATTTCTGATTTCGAGAAAATATAGGGTGTTTGCACACAAGTCCCTCACTATTAATAGTGTTCTACTTTCCTCCACGCCCTATTGGACCTATTTGCAATTTTATAAAATTATATTTACATTTATATACTTTTAACCATATATTTGATAGTTATAAATTATTAATTATAAATTAACATTAATTATATGACATTTAAAATATCAAAATTTAAATTATTAAAATTTTTAATTTTAAAATATTTAAATTAATTATTCTTAATGATAATAATAATTTAATATAAAAAATTAAATAATAACACTAAATAATAATAAAATAACTAATGATAAATTAAAATCTACATAAAGTAGCTTGTACATGAATTAAATTTATAAAAAGTGTGATCGATATAATAATTCGGAAAATTAAATAGAAGGATATCTACTTTTAGTATTTACTTTTATTATGATAATGGAATCGTTATTTATCGTGTTACTAAAATTATATTCCTACTTTTGTGTTTTATGTTATTTTAATTCGAATTTATTTATTAATGAATATAAAAAAATAAACTATTTAATTATGTTAATAATATTATTAATTTAAGTAATTATTTATTTATTAAATTTTAATAATATTATAAATTTAATTTACATTTATTATTACACCACACCATCTATCATTATTAATCTTTCATATTAGTAATGAATTCAAAATTTAACCACAAAAATAAAATAATTACAATTTGACCCCAAAATGAATATAGAGTATGGGTAGGGTTGGAATGAAAATCAGGATAGAGTGATAGGGTATGCCTTATATTTGAGATAGGGTAGGGGTGTGGGTTGGAGATGGTCTTAGCCATTTAGCTATTTTTGGAATTGGGCAAATCTTCACTTATTTTTACAAATAATTTTCAAAATAATTTTCCAATTCCCACAGATTTCAACTCTATATAATTGACAACACTACATGTGTTAAGAAGGCCTAACTCACCCCAAAAGAGCCCTCAAGAGGTGGGGATTGCCTCAATCATCATATAGAAGGTATTGGCCATTTAGTTATTTTTTGACTTGGGCAAATCTTCAGTTATTTTTACAAATAATTCTCAAAATAATTTGTCGATTCCCACGTATCCCAACTTTATATAATTGATAACACTAAATGTGTTAAGAAGGCCTAACTCACCCTAAAAGATCCCTCAATAGGTGAGGATTGCCTCAATCATCATATAGAAGTTATTAACCATTTAGTTATTTTTTGACTTAGGCAAATCTTCACTTATTTTTTATAAATAATTATCAAAATGATTTTCCAATCCCCACGTATCCTAACTCTTTATAATTGACAATGCTACATATGTTAAGAAGGTCTAACTCACCCCAAATGAGCCCTCAAGGTGAGGATTGCCTCAATCATTATATGGAAGCTATTAACCCTTTAACTAAGTAACGTGGGATTTCACACGCCCCCTCCCGCCTAAGATACGGGCTTGAAGCCAACGAGTTACTCCCAGGATAGCCTATAATAAGATCCATCTATCCATACAAATCCATATCAACTCTGATACCATATTAAAAAATCTACCTCATTAAAAAAAAAAAAAACCAAAAAAAAAACAAACACCGTAAAAATTGCTTCAATCATTATATAAAAGCTATCTCCCATTTAGCTAAGCAACGTGAAATTTCACAACTTGGAATCAAAACACCATGTGAGACTTGTCAACCATCTAACTTCCAACAACCATATAAATCAAATTCTTTTGTACCCCATGCATGAACCATTGACTGACTCATAATTCAACATTTAATTTTCTTTAAATTCTTGGTCATGGAAACACAGAATCTTAATTACATTGTAAATTTGTCAGAAGATGCATAGAGAAAGTGGATAAATAAATCAAAAGGAAGTTTCAATGCTGGTTCCATTTCCATTTCGATGGGTAAATTCATTGAACAATCAGACAGAGAAAAATAAAAATTTGTGTTAAAAATTTCTAGCGACTTGCATGCATGTTAGTTGAAGTGAAGGACACTTTTGCTCCCTAGAACTGCGACCTACAGTGATAGGGCTGTTTGTGTCCTTTGAAGACATTGATGTGTGTCTGTCAATGTAAGATTCTTGTTAATTTCAAAGGAACATTTCTATATATAGGGTTATTATTTAATTACATAGGTTGTTTGGTACTTCTCTAGTAGAATTTGTGAAAATAAATAAATAAATAATTAATTAATTTAAGGAAATTTTTTAACAAATTTCATTCAAATCTAAAAAGCTTTAATTTTATTTAATATTAAATTTATTTAAATATAATTAAGTGGGTTCTTCACTGCAATAGGGTTGGAAATAGGGGTGCAAACGAACACGAGCACTCGTGAATGGTTTGTGAACTGTTCGGTCAAAACTCGGTCAAAGCTCGTTCAACACTTAAATGAACGATCACGAACAAAATTTTATAGATCGTTTAATAAACGAGCCGAGCCCGAACAGACCATTGTTCGACTCATTTATGTTCATGAACGGGCTCATTCATAGCTCATTTATGTTTGATTAAAACTCGACTGTGTTCGCGAACAAGCTCATTTATAACTTGTATAATACATATTTTTCAAATAAAAATCAATAAATAAACTTTTTAATGTATATAAAAAAAATCCAAATTCAAAAAAAAAAACCCAAACTAAAATAGATACAGGATTATTTTTTTAAAATTTATATTTAATTTAAGCTCAATTTATTTTTGTTTTAATTTCAAAAAATGAGTTAGAAAACAAACATCTAAATGAACCTAATCGAGATACTAAACGAGTTGAGCTCGATTAATTTAGACGAGCTACTAAACAAGCTGAGCTCGATTAACTTAAACGAGCTGAGCTCGATTAACTTAAACGAGCTAGCTAAACGAGCTTAAACGAGTCGAGCCCGAACATAGAAAAAGATTAACGAGTCGAGCTTAAACAAACATTTATAAAGCTCGTCGAGCTCGATATTTGATAAACGAGCCGAACACGAACACCTCATATACTCGGCTCGGCTCGTTTGCAGCCCTAGTTGGAAATCGTACTTATAGTAGAAGATTAATAAGCTCCATACTCTATAAAATATTGTTTTTATTAAAATATTACATTTCAATCATTTAGGCTATATAAATTTTAAATAAGTTTAATTTTTATATTTTATTTATTATTCATTTTCAATATTAATTGTTTTTTCTATTTATTCTGTAAAATATTATAATTTAATTTTCAAATTATAATTTAATATCTGTTAAATTATATAATTAGTCGGAATCTAATATCCTAATGATAGTTCTTATATAAAAATGTTTTAACCCTATATAATAAAATTTAAATAACTATATTAATTAAAAATATAAATATAAAAAAAAAACATATACTAATTGATATTCTAATTCAAGTAAGTCATGCCAAAATTTAATTTAAAATTAAATATTTAATCATATGAATTCCTTCTACTTATTCCTACCATAATCGAAATGAAACCAATAATAAATAAACTCGATTTTCATTATTTGATAAATCCGTAAATAGAGGTAATAATCTTATCCAACACTAACTCAAATGTTTGGAATAATAACAAAATAATTAAAAAAAAAAAAAAACCCATCAAAATATGATACACAACCTACCACACCATATACATATATGTATACGTATAACACCTAGAACACTATTGATTTCCATTTTTCAGCTAAACAAAAGAGAAAGAAGAATTATAAAAATAAGAGTAAATGCCGAATCTTGTAACCACATGTGCATTTATTTGGAAGAATCAATAAAGATGTGATATGTTTCACCTTCTTTTGCTTGGCTTTTTCTTTTTTTACAACCATGAATGAATCTACCATATTTAACCTATTTAAAATATGGTCAAGTCTTTCTAACCAAATCAATGGAAGATTTCATAATAATTCTCTTTTAAGAATATTATGTTATGTAAAGTATCTTTATTTTTTAACTTTCATGCATTTAATATTTATTAAACATCTTCATCATTCTTCTTTGTCTAATTTTCCTCTTGTTTTGACTTCTTTGCACACCCTTTTGATTTTCTCGATTAAATCAATAAAAAAATGTCAAAATATAGAAAATAATCTCCTTTTACTTGTAGTTTTTATTTCTTTTTAAAAAAATTATAAATCTATTATTTCAAAATTATTTATCGGTAATGGAAATATTAACATAAACATCAATTTATAAATTTAAATTTAAAAATTATATAATTTTAAAAATATTATCTATTAATGATAATAGATAAAACCACTCACCTTAAATAAAAAAAAATAATTGGAAATGAATAATCCCAAAATTAGGGGAGGGAGGTTTTAATATTTTCCAATTAAAAAAATGATAACGAAATCACAAAATAATATAAATAAAATTATTTTAAAAAAAGTGAGAAATATTAAAGAAAATACACACACACATGTGATGCAAATCAATCTCCATACAAACATAGACCTATTTTGGTCATTTCAAATCAATCACCTCATTTCTTGAAAACTCATAAGAAACTTTAACACAATTAAAATCCAACAAGCTTCATCAGTGACCAATTTTATTAAATTTTTTTCTTTTTCAAAAAAGTTTTTTCACTAGCTTCCAAATTTCGTAAACCCTTTTTCCCTCTTCTTCCTCTATAAATACAATACCCCATTCTTCCTCTTCTTCATTCCCATCTCACATAACTCAAAAAGAAAAAGGAAAAAAAAAATCTCTCTTCTTCCTCATCTTCCAAAGCTCTCTTCACCAAAAAAAAATCAACATTACAAGGTAAATATATTGTTTTTAATATTTAATTATATTTAACTTCCCATTATTCATACTTTTGGATTATAGTCATTGCCATTATCGTTAACTTTAAATCATTATTGTTCTCATGCATGTTAGATTTATCGATTTTTTTAAATTTTCCGGTGACCGGATATTTCATATATGGTGATTTTCTAACCGGGAAAGCCGGTAAACAAAAGTACTTCAAACCTAAAAAAGTAGTTGTCGTTCGTTTTTTGGTCTTAGTTTCTCTTTCACGCTTCTCTCGAGATTGTACCACACGAAGATTTATACGGCGTCGTTTTAGGGATATTAGTGTCGAATGTGTAATACACGCGCGGATTGGGTTATTGTTTAGAAGTCATTCGAAGTTTCAGTTTTAGATTTTCAGTTACTGTTTTGATTTCTTTTTTAATATTTTTAGGGTTCTTCCTCCGTACACGTGTCCGTTTGACTTAGACCCAGTAAATATATTAAAATAGCTTATTTATTACACATTATTTCTAAACTATATATAAATTTCGATAATTAATATATATATATATATATATATATATATGAAATTGAAAATTCTAAATTTTGTTAAAACACAATGAAGCTTTTGCCCACAGATTGAGTTATAGTTGATGGTATTGAGTAGTGTTGTCACTAGTGAATTTGAGATGGGACACGTGTAGGGTGGAGAATGTGAGGTGGTGGGGTAGGAGAAAGATGAACCGTTAGATAGAGTAAGCTGAGTCATGCATGACTGTGAAAAGACTTGTACCTAGAAAAACGGTTTTTAAGCACTTTTTGCATGCACTTGTGTTTTTTTCGAAGTTGTAGAATCTTCAAAAGTGCTTTTAGTTTAAGTGTTTTCGAACTTAATAACACGTGTATATATATACATGCCCATAGTATAATTATATATACCATAGGCGAGACTTGTTTTTGAATGTGAAGAGAAGACTTTAGATCTGTTCTTGTTGGCTTTTTTGATATTAGGGTTTAGGAATAATTAAGTAAAAATGGTCGATCTCTTTTGTATACTCAAGAGTTGTATTGATTTGATCAAGTTAGTATACATTCGAGTGTAATATGTTTATATTTTATAAATATAATTTTAGCCTGTTTTAAAATTAAAAATTATTAAAAATAAAATTCTAAACGAAATTTAATAGATTTTTTTACTAAAAAAATTAATATAAATTCCAACCTAATAAATTTGTTATAACTAGATTTTAATTTTAATAAATGTATTATTTTAAAATGTTATATATATATATAAAATATTTTAACTCGAAAGTAAATATATTTTCATAAAAAAATTAATATATTAATTTAGTTTAATTTTAAAATTAACTTAATTTAGAAAATGAAGTTTAGTGTAGGATTAAAAAATCAATTTCCATCTAAATTTTTTTATATTAAAATCTTAAACTTCACAATTATAGAATGAAATTGGTCACTAAGACTAGCTAAATCACAAATTTGAATTATTGTAAGTAGGTATTAAGTTATTAAAATGTTAATTAAAAGAAACCAGAAAACTACATGATATAATAGAGTATATATTGAATATATTCTTCCACTATCTAAAAATATTATATATATATATATATAATCACAATAAAAACAAAAATGGTTGATTTAACAATACACTGCCCAAAAAAATATTAAAAATAAAAAACAAAAAAACAATGTCGACATGTGCACTTTAATAATAATAAAAACAAGAACACCAACCTACACAATTTCCCATTAAATTCGAGTGACTTAAAAAAGTCTAACATAGAAGTAGAAGTGTTGTTGCATTATGAACCATGGAATTATTATTAAAATTGCTAGAATTGAATAATTCTATCTTTTAACTGCAGTACTTCCAGGTAGTTTCATGAGACTTGGACAGATCTTGTCCTCTTGTACCATGTCTTCTTTTAGTTTCAAACGTGTCCTTATTTCATGTCCACATTTCTTCCTACTCATTTACACGTGATTTTTGTCTTTTTCTCCTCTTACCTTTCTCAATATTATTAGATATTTAATAGCTTAGTTAATCAAATGTTAATTCTGTCTTACTTTTAGTTTGTAGATCTAGGTTGTGAATTTGGTTGTTAGTTGGATAATCAATGGGATTAGAAACCCTAGCTACGTAGAATAGGGTTAAAAGGTATCAAAATAATAGTTATAAGATTTAAAATATAATTAGTTTTATTATAAGAGTTTTAAAATATATCAATTTTTTAAAATAAATTTTAGAAACTAATTATTTTATTAAGCAAAATTTAAAATTTTGATTAAGTTTGAAGAGAAAGTTTGATAGTAATATTAATTGATAATTGTTGATTTAATGGAAGAATAAATTATATTTATATATAATATTTAAACTTTATCGAATTTATACTATCCAACCATACTATGCCATCAAAATTGTTTCTACCTTTCGAATTGAGTTTGAGTTCATATAGATTTGGAGCCGAGTCTGAAGTTTGAATTTAAATTCGATTCGGAACCCATCAAATTTTTAATATTTAAATTCAATTTTTAAATTTATAAATTCCAAAATTTAACTTCAATTCAATTTGTTTAAATATATTAAATATTATTTTAATGTAATTAAGATAATATATATATATATATATATTATACAGACTTTATAAAATTCTCAATTTTTTCTCGTTTCAAACGGTTAATTTTCAGATTAAACTCAACTTATCTTATAAAAAAATTAGGTTAAAAATTAAGTTGAATTTTAATTTTCGAGTCTAACTTTAAATGAGGGGTTAAACTAATTTCTAGCTCTTATCCAACTCTACCCAATTTATTTCGAAATCCACTTAAATAAATGTGAACATTTCTGTCAAAAAATGGTAACCAAACACTCGTCGTGGTAAATAATACTATAACTAGACATGTAAACTAGTTGATGGCAAAAGTAAAAAGAGAAAGGTGATGGGTTTGAAGACAACACGTGTGTTAAAGTGGGGTTAATGTCTGTCTACTTAAGTGGAAACACAACTACTTTCTTCATCAACACCCCCATGTTGCTCTCTGACAAGGAATTCTTTCTTTTTCCTGTGGTGGTTTTGTTTTTATGAGTTTCAAACTCTACAAAAAGCAAAAGCTTTTTCCTTTTTCACACCATTCATGCAACTTTTCAATTCTCAACACCTACGTATAACTCATTAATAATAAACCAATAATTGATTTTGATTCTTTTCTTTGTCTTTTTCATGCACTTGTGAATGAATTCTGGTTCTCTCTTGCTATGTAGCCTAGCTTTTTTAGGTTCGGTTTGAATGACTTTTGACTTTTGGCTTTTGGTTTTTAAAAGCGGTTTTGTACAGTGTTTGAGTAACCGATAAAAGTGCTTTTAAAAGAAAATTCTGATTGGTCTGACTTATATAAGTATGTTTACAGTTTTCTGAATACAAAATATCTTTCTGTATTGTTTGGATAAGAATCCAAAAGAGTTTATAATTGGAAAAATGCTTTTAGTGAAAGCAATTAAGATGATGTTTTTGTAAAAGTGCTTTTGCTTCTTTTCTTTTTCTTCTCGAGAAGTTAAAAGCACAAACTATCCCAAACAGATCATTAACTTCTTCCAAATGACTTTTATTTCTCTTATTCTAAGCCGGAAGTTAAACAATCTCAAATAAACCCTATAGCTTGTGTTTATAATAAAAGAATAAAAATAGAAGCACTTTTATAGAAGGATCATTCACTGGAAATACTTTTCCAACCTGTATACACTTCTGAACTAATCAAACAGTGTTAAAAAGTGTTTTTAATTGAGAGAGCTATACAAATATTTATATAAGCTATGCCAAACTGGGTCTACATCAGTTATAAAGATATATCAAATCATATTCTATATGTGTTTATATGAAAACGCTTTCAATAAATAATAACAATTTAGTTTAGTTAGTTAAGAGAGCGACCAAATTAAACAATCAAAGACTTGTAATCCTAATTAACTTCTAATTAATTTCACTATCTTTAATGTCAATATCAAATATGAATCAGCTCATGATAATAACCCAACTGACACTTTAACTATAACACATCAACTTTGATTGTTTTCCATGCAATGTTGAGTCACCAAAATCTAACTTATTTGATATATAATTTGTTTTCTACTTTGATAACAAAAAGTGACACTTTTTTTTTTTCTTTTTTTATGGATAATATAAAAAGGTTGTCTCTTTTATAAATAATTAAATAATATATGTTGGTTTTATGAGGATACATGTGTTAGGTTATACCACCGACTTTTATCATTTTAAATAATCTTATTTTATTTTAATATTTTTTATATCATTTTCATCTATGACTTTTGTTAACGGTCTATAACTTTCATGACAAGACATTTATTTGAAAAAAAAAAAAACTTAGAATGGTATTTTGATTTTTTAATGGTCAAACTTGATTAACTATATAGAATTCAGATTGATTGATCATGATTTGTGAAGAATTATGACATTTATGTTCACATTAATTTTTGAATTATTTTTTCTTAAATAATTTGGTCATAAAACAACTAACTAATGATTCGTTAGGTTGGTATAGAAGAAAAATTAAATTGGGAAGAAGAAGAAGACGACATAAATATATTTAATCATCCATGTTTCCTTGTTATATATATTTTTTATTGTAATAAATTTATTTGTTCCCATTTTACAAGCAATTACACTTTGAATATTTTATTCCAATATTTTATTAATATCATTAAAAAATTCTCTACATTGCAGGTTATATAAGCATATACACATCAAGGTGTTCAAATCACTAGTAGCTCAACAATGGCAAGTGAATTTCAGGTATCTATACATACACATTAATCATATATATAGATATGTCTTTTTCTTTTTTCATTTTTGTTAAATTTAATTTAATTTTTGTTTCATGCAGTTGTTAAAGAGGAAGCTTGCAAAGCTTAACAAGGCATTAGGGTTTCAAAAATCAAGTTCTTTTAGTAAAAAAATGGTGAAAATTCTTTCTTCGAAATCGAAAAAGAATGATGGTTCGAGTAGTTCATCTATGGTAATGGGAAGAAGCATATCAACTCCATTTGAAGTAAACCCTAATAGAATCAATATAGATCCATTCTACACTTCTTGGCTGGTATATTTTCACTTCTTAATAATATTTTATCATAGTGATTTTATTTCAATTTGAAAATTTATATATTATTAAATTATATAGGTGGAACATCCATCTGCATTGGACTCATTTGATAGAATGATAAAGGCAGCAAAAGGAAAGAAAATTGCAGTGTTTTTGGATTATGATGGAACTTTATCACCCATTGTTGATAACCCTAATTGTGCCTTCATGTCTGATGAGGTATTTATTAATTAATTAATCAAATTAAGTTTTTAATAAATATTTTAAAAATATTTAAAATTTTAAAATGTTTATTGATATTTTGTTAGATGCGTGGGGCAGTTAGAGAAGTGGCCAAGTGTTTTCCAACAGCAATAATAAGTGGAAGGAGTAGAGAAAAGGTATAGTTTTTTTATTTGAATAACTATGTTACTTTTATAGAAAAATTTATATATTTTTTAAAAAAAATAAATTTAAACTAAAATTTAATTTATTTAAATAATTTTGTAGGTGAAGGAATTTGTACAATTAAGTAATGTATATTATGCTGGAAGTCATGGAATGGATATCATGGCACCACCAAGACCAGTCAAAGGTCATGATGGAAAATATCTTGCTCCTGGTAAAAAGGTAAAAATAATTTTATAAATAATCACAATTATAAAAAAATTAAAATTTAATTATATAAATAAAATTTAACGATTTTTATATTTAGCAGGCAAGTGAAGTTCTGTTTCAACCTGCAAAGAAATATTTGCCTGCAATTCAGAAGGTAATAAATCAAGAATAAAATTTCAATAATTATTTATTAAAATTTGGAGCTTTATTTTCTAATATATTTTGTGTTTGTATACTTAGATAATTAAAGAGTTGGAAAAAGAAATCCTGAACATACAAGGAGCTAGAGTTGAAGATAATAGATTCTGTGTCTCTGTACATTTTCGTCAAGTTAGTCCAGAGGTAATTTAAATCAGTGACAATTTCCATGGAGAAATTATAGATTTTCAATAGTTGTATCAGCCAGTAGTTTGAAATATATGTTAGAATAGTTGTTAAATTAGCAGCTATAAATCCCGTTAGACGATAATAGTAGCAATTAATATATTATATATATATTTAAAAAAGTAATATAATTACTTGACTTGTATTATTTAATATTTTAATAATTTCAAAATAACGCTTTTAAGTAATATTTTGAAAATAGCTATTTAAAAGTGGTATTTCTTTATACTGTAGTTAATATATTATAAAACACTACTATTTAATATATACTTATTTATTTTTAAACCACTTCTTTACCCATAAAATGCTATTCAGACCGCTAGACTTTAGTAGATTTTAGTAATAAATTTTTCTTATCACCTGAAATCCCAATTTCTAGATTTGTTTTATCAAATCTATTTTCAATCAGAAATATATTTACATCTAACTGTGAAATTAACATTTTTTTGCAGGATTATAGTACACTAGAAGAGAAAGTGAAGTCCATAGTGAAATACTACCCAGAATTTCAATTAAATGAAGGCAAAATGGTGATAGAAATAAGGCCATCAATAGAATGGGACAAAGGTCATGCATTGGAGTATTTATTGGACACTCTAGGGTTAAGTAACTCCAAAGATGTATTACCAGTTTATATAGGAGATGATAGAACTGATGAAGATGCTTTTAAGGTGATAGAGAAGAGAGGACAAGGGTATCCAATAATAGTTTCATCAATTCCAAAGGAAACAAGAGCTTCATATTCTCTACAAGATCCATCAGAAGTACTTAGTTTTTTGATAAAGTTGGCTAAATGGAGAAAATCTTCTTCTTCAAGTAGGTCACTTGCTCAAATTTGGGGCATATAAAGACTTGTTGTAATATTCAAAGTCTTTTTCTTTTTGGTGTGTGTATAGGTGTTTCATGTAATTTCTCAATGTTTTGTTGTTTTTGAATAATGAAACACTTTCTGTTTTATCATATATGAGCCAGGTTGGGACTTCCTATTATGAACAATGAGAAGCGGAAGTCAATTTGTAGAAACTAATATTTCTAAATTCATTTAAAATAACTTCTAAAAGGTCAGAAGCACTTTTGGTAACTAGCAACACTATATAAAATAGTTTTTAAAAGACAAAAAGACAAAAATAAAATGAGGTGGTCTCTTTGCGTTTGACCCTACACCATTTTTTTCAATACATTAACTTAACAATTTAGTGAAGTATATAGGGTCTATTTAGAATTGCTTCTATTTTTAATTTCTGACTGCGGAAGAAGAAAAGCAGAAGCCATTTTCAAAAAATTAATACTTTTTAAGTTCATCTGGAAGAGCATCTGAGAGACCAGAAACACTTCTACCGGTTGCCAAAATACTATTTGAAACAGTTTTCAAAAGTCAGAAGTCAAAATCCAGTCTATCCAAACAGATTCTAAGAATATCAAATCTCTATTCTGTGAAAAATTCCAAATAGATACTTATCTTGTCTCATACTTCTTCAAGCTTGTGTTAGAACCAATTTGATAAAGTACACTCACTAGTATTCTATACACAAGGGCATATATTCATCTCTTCTTTAATACTTTAGTCAAGTAGACGTTTCTGGGAAAGTTGAGTGACCTTGCTTATTAAGTTTTTCTTTTCTAAGTATTTGGAATCAACTTGAACAACATATAAGATTATGAGTATACAAAAGAAGCTCACTCATACCAATCCATCTTCAACCATGTAAGTTCTTGTTTCAAACATACTCTAATTTTCGTATTGGAATTGTAAATTAGGTCAGAAGTAAACCATATTTGTATTTCGACCGACGATCATGGCAATGAAGGAACAATTTCAAGTCCATAAAATAAATCATTTTATGATACAATTATTGGCAGAATGTTGATTAAAGTCACATATATAATCCCAATTGTGTGGTTTTCCTTTGTAATCACATTAGATCCATTGCCTTTATATGCTATTGTGATTGACAAGGAAAGAAAGTGCTTTACATTTGACCCATGGTTTGATGATGTGGATGAAAATTGGGCACCATGGGGGTTTGCAATTGATGTGGTATCATTGTGTTCTTTGGTAATCAAAGGTGGTTTACTCAAAAAATATGAAAAGCTCATCTGGCTTCCTCTACTTCTACTCGACATTTTGTCATATGGGTACATTCCGGAGCTATTGGGAAAGGTATGTTTCATGTCTCTAACCATTAATAAAAATACGGTAAATTACAAATACTCTTATTTTTAAAATTTTTATGTTAATTTATTAATTTTAAATATTTTTTTAAAAAATAAATAAATAAAACATACATTTAATTTTGAAAGAAAAAATTAGTGAATTGAAGATGTCGAACTTACGAAATTATTTTTTTTCATTAATTTTTTCCATTTAAAATATTATTTTAAAATCAGACGTTTCTTTTTATCTATTTTTTTTTAAAGTATTTTTTAAAACATTTGAAATCACTGAATTAATATAAAAAAATTTAAAATAAATAAAGAGATTTTTATAATTAATATTTACAATAATTTGCTCTATTGATTCTCAATATATATTTATTTAAGGTGGATAAAGTTCTTTTCGAGGTGGAAAATATTGTATGGCCGGGATTGGATGGCAAAAACAATTATACGGTGAACATCCATATTTTATACTATTTTAGTATAGTTGTTTTGACGTACATTACATTCACAATAATAGTGATGGATAAATTTGTTAAAGTTACTTGGGGCTTTCAACCTTTTTTTATTATTTTTATTTTATTTATGGAGGTTATGTAAGTTATTTGCCTCTCAAATCATTATATTGTATTTATTATTTCCTACCTTTTTTTCTCGAATAAATCATAAAAGAAATATAATTTTTTTTCACTTTTTATTAACCTAACTCATAGGTTTCAAATGTTTTTTGTAAAAAAATCCAAGTAATGCATATGTCTGGTTTTAAAATATTATTTTTAATGGAAAATTTGATAATGACAGGTAAAGAAACTATTTTTCTATATTAATTTTCCACCGTTAAAAATACTGTTTTGAAATCTGATGTTTGCCTTAATTTTTTAAAGGAAATTTCGAAACTAGTATATTAATGAAAAAAATTAAAAAACTTATTTTTTGAATTTACCCTTATTTAATTTTCAAACATTCTAAAAAAAAAAATCTTTTTAAGTGAAAAGCTAAAAGTCCATTTTATAGATCCATCTTATAATATAGATATATGGAAGCTTATGGTATTATTCAGCTGTAGGAAGAAATTTAAAATGTTGGAAACAAGTTTTCAACATTACTAATCCACAATAATGCATAAGATATGGATATGATGATGGTAAAAAATATAATCATACAATGTTGGATGAAATGTGCTCAACACAAACAAACGATTTTGATTTTGGAATATATAAAGATGCTATTGAGGATGATATTATAAACTACAAGTTTGATCTTTCAGAAATTTTTTTTATGTTGCTTATATTGAGGCCTTCAAAATCTCAAGTGAGAATTTAACTTTAATTTGACCTTGTTTAAATAAGTCTAATCCTTAATTTTTTTTCCTAGTGGTTTCGGACAAAATCTTACCTTAGTAAGCACTTATAGGTAGGAAAACGGATTTGTGATATCGATGACTATTTATGGTACGATGTTGTTCACCTTGAAATATTGAAATGTATTTTCAAGAAATGGTGTTTAAAATCAAAGTTTAGATCAAATTAGAGGATAAAGATATAAAAGAGTAATTTTTTTATGCACTACCAACTTGAAGCTCTATTCATTAAACATCAAATGGCTAGCAGATCTTACACATCATCACCATATTCAGTTAACTAATTCATTGCTGATTAAATGTTGTTCGACCTACTGTGTTACGTAAAACATATGTACTTAAGAAGTTTGTTAAATTAACTAGTGAATTTGAGATTCTATACTTGAGAGTTGGGCAGGTTTGTCATATTTTTCCATAAGATGATAGTACATGTATTTACTTCAATAAGAGGGGGGGTTTTGTGTAAGATTTTGAAGAGTATACGTGCTTTTTTTCCACCTGATTGAAACTATAATCACACTAACTTCAATCAAATATGTGAGATGGCATAAATTTCTAATTATTTAAATTACAAGAATTTTTATTTTGAAAAAATTTTATTTAGGAGGATTTTTTTTTGAGTTTATATCTATTTTCTTATTATTCTAATTCTTATTTGGAAAGGATTTGATTTCTTAATTATAATTATTTGGTATTTATTGTAAAGAGAAAATAAATTAGAAAAGTATATTTAGTGATTATCTTCGTGATGAAGTATATTTAATGGAGTGTTTGAAAAATAACGACTTGAATAGATTCTGGATATATAACTTAATTTTGAATAGGATAGAGTAGAAGATGAATGCTTTGTAATATTCCCTTCAATCTTGTTTCTAGGTCCCAAAACTTGTTTGTTTTCTTGCTTGCTAAACAAGGAAGCAATAAGGATTTTGAACTTTTTGCTTGGTTATAACTTTTTAAATTATACAATTTTACATTTGATGCTTATAAAAAAAAAAAAGACAGCGTTCATAACCTCAATCATTAAAAATTGACGCTTCTATTATTCATTTAATTATTTTGTTAAGGTATGCACAAAAAATTGTCTGGCACAACTGTACCATTATAGGTACTTTGATGGTTTGGAGAAGATGTTCTATCTCTAACATTACTAGTCAGCTTTAGTTATTACTTTTGCAGTAGACAATTATGATAGAGCGCATGATATCGTTTTTTTGTATGGAGAGAGTATAGTTAGAATGACTTGTAATTCTTTTTCTCAATACTTAATTTACTTAAATTGTTTGTGTCTCTTTCTACTTCTTCATTACTTTATTATTTGTTTTTTTTCTGATTGCTAATATTTTTTCTCCATTATTCCTAACAAACTGATATCAGAGCAATAAGTCATTTTATCGATTTGATCATTGAACTTGTGACTTGTGATGGAAGAAAAATATAACAAAAATCCCTAACATCATACTATTAGTGAATACCAATCAAACAAAACAACCGATTTTTGAATTGATATATTATCACCAACTATTATAACAATCTCTACAATACATATTATATAAATAAATAACTAATACGATAAGTACTTACATGATCACAAAGAAATTGTCTGAGCCTTATCCTTCAATAATTTATTTTTTAAGGATACTTTTAAAATGACATAAAACATAAAATTTTCTATGTAAATTTCCTTAAATATGCATGCATTCAAATGGGAGAAATATTAATTCTCTCCATGATTCCATATAATTTATATTTATCCTAAAATAAGTAGTTTCAAGCTTCTTCCCATTTTATACAATTTGAAAAGTTTGAGTGCCATAAGAAATCAAGTACACATACATATATCGAATAAATTCGATTCTTTGTTTGAAATGTAGAAACGTCATCTCCTCCCATTAAAATTAATTAAAATATAAAATAAAATTAATTTCATAAAATCCTATACTATATTAAAATTGATATTTTATAAGTTTCAATCAATTAACAATATATTATTTTACATAATTTAGGTTGATATATTTATTATCATTTTTAATATGTAATAAGTAAATTAAAAAAGATTAATATTCTATTAGTGATGAATATTTTTAAAAAGGTGTCAAATATAATGTCATAATATGATTAATATTTTTAAATATGTGTAAACTAGGATTTATTTTTAATTTTTTTTCTTTTTACTACAAATATTAAATCCATATGTACTATATAAACAGTATAATATAAATGATAAAAAAATAATAAGAAATCCTCAGCTATTATTTAGCTATGTATATATATTTGGAGTTACTTTTAATGGGGTGTTAAAAATTTATTCTCATCTCAAATTTTAATTTATGTAATAAAAATAATATATGAATATAAATGTAAGATGAAAGATATATTTATAATTTTACTATTATAATAATGCAATCTCAAATACATACAAACCATGTGTTTTGGATGGTTGATAGTGTAGTGAACAAGATTATTTGATTCTTTGATTGATAATAGTATACAAAATTTTTAGTTATGAACCTTTACACTTTTAGAGAATGGAGTGTTTTCAAAGGAAATCAGATTCTATTTTATAAATATGTAGTTGGACCCTATCTTCTTAATTATCCTTTAGAAAGCTCACATTAAATTATTGAAGGATAAAGTCCTCATTTCACAACTTCTTTGCGATCATGTAAGTACTTATTTATAATATTTATTTATTTATATAATATGTTTGGCCAACTATTATATATATATAATCACGCCATTTCATACATTATATTATCTATACATTTATAAGTTTTATAATTTAAAATACAAGTTTTTTTTTAATATTTTTATTTTTTAAAAATATTAAAAAATTAAATGTAAAATCATATCCGTTTTTATTCATAGAGGTAAATTGAATAATATTTGAACAAATAATAATAAATTAAGGTTATTTTTAAAATTAAAATAAATTGGTTTTTTTAAATAAAACTTTTTTTTTTAAAAATAAACTCATATATTATTTAAAATATGTTCATTATATTAATCTATATATACTTTAAATTCTTATTTATAAATTAGGAATCATTTAATCCATTCTCTTCATAGATTTTTTTATTACCAATATTTTTTTAGTAAATATTTTAATATTTTGAATTCCAAATTAGGTCCGAAGACATAGCACACAATATTTCAATTTCGGTAGAGAACCATGAAGAAACAACTTGGAGTCAACCCAAAAAGTCCTTCTATGATACAGTTATAGGCAAAATATTAATTAAAATGGCATACATAATTCCAATATTATGGAGTACCAATAAACTCACAACAGATCCATTATTTCTCTATGATTATTTGATTGATGATGAGAGAAAGTGCATTGTCTTAGCTTCATGGTTTGATCCTCTTGTAGCATATTTGCTACCATTAGACTTTGCATTGGATGTGGCATCTTTATGTTCTTTAGTAATCAAAGGAGGTTTACTCAAAACAAATGAAAAGCTTATCTGGCTTCCTCTCCTTCTTATCCAATTTTTTTCATATGGTTATTTCAATATCCCCAAGGTATGGATTATTTATATGTATTTACTTCGAACTTTAAGTGTTTTAATATTTTTATAAGTAATATAAATTATTTTTTAATTTTATAATTTTTATTTTTGTGTGATGCAGTTAGAGGAATTCAATAAATTTATTTGGCCAAATACTTATCATAAAAACTATTACGTTGTGAACTTTTATCTTATACATTATTTTGGTACGGTCATCTTGATGTATATTGCATTTACAAGAATAGCAACGGATAGATTTGCTAAATCTACTTGGACAAAAGCTGCTTTCAATCTTCTTCTTTATATGTACGGAGGTTATGTAAGTTATTCAATCTTCTTCTATTCTAACTAAAATATGTTTATATTTGAATTGCTTTGTCATAATGGTCTCACGAGTAAGTCTTTCAGATTCACGATTGGTCAATTTAACCTCTCAATATTCGAGTGATTCGTCAATTAAACTCTTTTCATTGACGTGGAGATTGAACTGAAAGAAAAAATGGTTAATTTGAAAATGCCAATTAAATCCTCCACATCATTAAAAAGAATTTAATCGATTCAAAATTTATAAATCTAAAAGACTGAATTGACCCTTTACGAAGTTGGAGAGTTAACTTAAAAAATATACTCAAATTTAGAGCTTTTGAGACTCTTATGTCAATTGTTTTAATACTAAATGCAAGTTTGATTTTATGATTTAGGTATTTGGAAGTCTATGGTACTTTTCAGCTGTAAGAAGAAATCTTGATTGTTGGATTGGAGCTTGCAAATTAACTAATCAACCATGCACAACATTTGATGATTTATATTGTGATACCAATCAAGACTATAGCCATAGAATATTAGATGAAAAGTGCTCTACAACACCAAGTAATGGAGGTGATTTTAATTTCGATTTTGGGATTTATAAAGATGCTATTCAATCCGGAATTGTACTACAACATCATTATATTTGGATAAAGATTTTGCATTGTTTACAATGGGGCCTCCAAAATCTCAGGTTTGTCTACAATTAGAACTCTTTGGATTTAATAAATTAATTTAAGTGGTAAGAGTATTTTATTTCATTTTTTTTAGTGGATTTGGCCAAAATCTTACTACAGCAGTCGATCCGTGGGAAAATGTCTTTGTTATATACATTACCATTTACGGTATGATGTTGTTTACCTTTTTCATTGGAAATATTCAAATGTATCTCCAAGAAACCGTAAAATCGAGATCAAATAAAAAATTGGAGATACAAAAGAGTAACGTCTTTCCGAAGCTATCTGAAAATCTTCGGAAGCAAATCAAGAAAGGCAAACCAGAAAAAATAAGGGAGGTTAAATTTGACCAGTTATCGTCAAATATCAAAAATAGAATTAAACGCGAACTTTGTTATGACATACTTTTTAAGGTAAATATTAAAAGTTAAAGCTAAGTATTATTTTTTTATATATATATATTTTAATAGTGTATAATCGTTTTTTTTTCTAAATATGTAGGTGGATGTCTTTAAATGTTGGAGAAAAGAATTATTGATGGAGTTATGTGACTATGCTAAAACAATTTCGTATCCTGAACATGCTCAGATTCTGAAGGAGAATGACTCGATTGATAAAATGTTACTTATCTTGCAAGGCAAGTTGAGAGTGTATTCATTTGTGAGTTCAGATGTTAAAGTTGATGAAATTGAAGATGGTGGAATATGTGGAGATGAACTTGTAAATTGGTTTGGGAGAGACCCAAATGCTTCAAGTCTTCCAACTTCAACCAAAACTATTGAAGCTATTACAAGAGTTGATGCTTTTGTTCTTATGGATTATGACATCAAAACTCTATTCATCAAGCATCAAAAGGTCAATAGATCCAACACAACACCACCAAACTAATTCACTCTTTCACTCTTGATTAACTATTGGGCATGTAGTGTTATGTAGAATGAGTGGTTGTACTTAGATGTTTGATAATCTTATTAGCGTGTTTGGTAAAGATTTTCGATAATCGTTCTGTTTAAATTATAAGTTAGTTTTTGCGAAAACGTGAGAGTAAAGATTTTCGGTTAGTGTTTTAAATACGGTTTAAATTATAAATTAGTTTTTGCTAAAACGTGGATGTTTGGTAACAGTATTTTAAAAAGTGTTTAATATTTCAATTAGCGTTAAAATAGTATTCGTAAAAATTAATAGAGATAGTATCAATTATATTGATATGTGTAATAAATTTTAATACTTTTATATTTAACAAGTAATTTAAAAGTTAACATTAATAATAAACACTCAATCCTACAACTAATACAAGAGGTGATTTATAATCTAATATAATAGCTAACAGTTACCGCTATTTGAAACTCTAATCTAACAATTAATTAAAGTTTAATCCTAAACATACCTTTAGAGTTAGTATTTTAATTTTTTTACTTTTTAATACATACATTAGATAAATCTGATTATATTATAAAATAATTTATAATGAAGTTGGGAATATCCTTTTTAATATATACATATGTAATGATAGAGAGATTAATTTTCAATATACACATGTAATAATATTTTAAACAAATTTAGAGATTATATAACCATTCCAAAAATTCAAGAGTTAAATAATCAATACTTACGAATTAGAACCCAAATATCTTTCTCTTTACGCATCCTATTGTTAGATCTTCCTGGAGCCGCTCTCCAACTCCTTAGCCAACACAGGTTTATTCTTGATACCACCGTCAAAAATGCAGAATTTTCTGGATACTACTGATATGGTATTGGATTTAACACCCAACCCTATTCACTCTATTATTCCACGTAGATATATACTTATCATAATGTGTACTTAAAATGGGTTGTTTGAACCTTCTTCACATAGATATGTTCTAATACACACCAATGAAACTCTTGTTCATCAAACTTTAAAAAGCCAGTGGATTTGACACAACACCACCAATTTCATTTCTGTATTAATAAAGTACACTCATTAACATTCTACAATATTCTACACAATACAATGATAGGCTCAATGGCATATATTCATCCCTTCTTTAATACTTTAGTTAAGTATTTTATGATAGGCTCAATGGCATATATATTCATCCCTTCTTTAATACTTTAGTTAAGTATAAATTCTAATAATATAAATCTTTATTCTTATTCCACATGCATATATACTTGTATTGAAATAGGTTGTTGTTTTTGGGAAAGTTGAGTGACCTTGTTTATAAAGTTGTCCTTTTCAAATATTTGGAATCAACTAAAACAACATATAAGATAATGTACAAACAGAAGAAGAAGCTCACCTATCAATCTATCTTCAACAACTCTACTTAGAGCTATCTTCAACATACCATGTAAGTTGTTATTTATAATATTTATTTCTTTATTTCTAATAAAAAAAATCTGAAGTATTGGAATTGTGAACTAGGAGGTCTGAAGAAGTGGCAAACCATATTTGTATTTCAACTGAGGATCATGGTCATGGAGGAACAATTTCAAGTCCATTAAAAAAATCATTTTATGACACAATTATTGGAAAAATGTTCATTAAAATGACATATATAATTCCAATTTTGTGGTTTGCAGTTTCAATCACATTAGATCCATTATATTTCTACGGTGCAGTGATTGACGACCAGAGAAAGTGCATCAAACCAGACCCATGGGTTGCTGATCTGGATGAAAAATGGCCACCATGGGGGTTTGCAATTGATGTGGTCTCATTGTGTTCTTTAGTAATCAAAGGTGGTTTACTCAAAAAACATGAAAAGCTAATCTGGCTTCCTCTCCTTCTACTAGACATCTTGTCATATGATTACATTCAAGGGCTACTTGGAAAAGTATGTTTCATGTCTCTAATTAAGCTAATTTGAATTCTCATTATATATTTATGTATAAATTAATATATATATATATATATATATTTCAAATCTTTTGTATTGATTGATTGGTATCAAATTTTTCTAACTAAATATTCAAAATTTGTAGAATAGTATTTTTAAGAGTGAAACTAGTGAATCATTGTGAAAAGTTTGGTCGATCTGGTAAATTCAAATGAATAATTTTCATTATATATTTTTGTATAAATTAAAAAAATATATATGTATATATATTTCGAATTTTAGCATTGACTCACTGGTATCAAAATTTTCTAACCAAATACTCAAAATTTTTGGAACAGTATTTTTAAGAGTGAAACCAGTAAATCATTACCAAAAATTTAGTTGATTTGCGTAACCAATATATTTATTTCACTCACTAGTTCTTCTATGCTTGTATGTAGCTCCCTATAGATGATAAAGTTCTCTCTAAGGTGGATAATGTTCTCTTTAAGGTGGAATATGTTATATGGCCAACATTGAATGGCAAAAACTACTATGCAGTCAACTTCCATCTTCTATATTATTTTAGTATGGTTATTTTGATGTATCTTGCATTTACAAGAATAGTGATGGAGAAATTTGCTAAAGCTACTTGGGCAATGGCTGCTTTCAATCTTCTTCTTTATATCTATGGAGGCTATGTAAGTTATTCATCTCTCAAACTATTATTTTGTATTCAAACAAATATGGAAGCTAAAAGTCCATGTTGGAATGTAGGTATATGGAAGCTTATGGTATAATTCAGCCGTAAAAAGAAATTTAGATTGTTGGATGGAGGCTTGCAAAACAACTAATGAAAAATGCACATCATATGATGATTTATTTTGTGGTGATGCTAGCACATATAATCGTAAAACGTGGGATGGAAAGTGCTCAACGAAAACAAACGATTTTGATTTTGGAATATATAAAGATGCTATTGATGATGGTATAATACAACTACACAAGCATGGTATTTCCGGAAAAATTTTATATTGTTTACGTTGGGGCCTTCAAAATCTCAGGTGAGTAAAGTTTAATTTTGATTTGATTTGGGTTTAATACGTCTCATTAAGTAAATTAATTTTTAATTTTTTTAGTGGTTTCGGACAGAATCTTACAGGAGTAAGTACTGATAAGTGGGAAAATGGATTTGTAATATCCATGACTATTTATGGTATGATGTTGTTCACTTTTTTTATTGGAAATATTCAAATGTATTTACAAGAAATGGTGATGAAATCAAAGATGAGATCGAATCAGAGGTTAAAGATACAGAAGAGTAATTTTTTTCCAAAGCTATCCAAGAGTCTTCAGAAGCAAATAAAAAATTACGGACAAGATAATTTAGAGGAATTTAGGGGCATCAAGTTCGATGAATTACCACCTTCAGAATTCAAGAGAGACATAAAGCTTGAGATTTGTCGTGATACACTTGTTAAAGTAAGTATATTAAAACTAATATTTGAATATTTTTTCCATACATATTTAGTTAGTTATTATTATTATTTTTTTATTAATATAGGTGGATGCATTCAAATGTTGGAATAGAGAATTATTGGATGAGTTATGTGATTATGCTAAATCAGTTTCGTATCCTGAACATGCTCAAATCCTGGAGAGTAATGAATCAATTGATAAAGTGTTGTTTGTGTTACATGGGAAGTTACAACTCTATTCTTTCATGAATAGAGATGTTAGAGTTGAAGAGATTGAAGATGGTAAATTATGTGGAGAAGAACTTTTAAATTGGTTTGGATCAGATCCCTATTCATCAAGCCTCCCAATTTCAACCATAACAGTAGAAACTATTACAGAAGTTGAAGCTTTTGTTTTGATGCACTATCACATTAAAACTCTGTTCATCAAACATCAGAAAGCTAGTGAATCTTACCTAACCACACCTAATTCAGTTAACTAATTCACATTTGGCTAAATGTTGTAAGATTAATTAATTGAGACTTGTGTATGTGATTAAATTTAGTATTTATAGTGATAAGGGAGAATTTTGAGAAAGGTATCAAAAGAAAAATATGGGACAAGCATTTGATCTAAACTAGAAATCATTAGATCAATGCCATCAAGATCATACTTATTAGAGGGATTCCAATTTCAACCACAACAATAGAATCATTATAAAAATTGAAAATAATTAATTATGGTACTTATTTATTTTGAAAAATTTTAAATTATCTGTTATGGTCACCTTCTACATGGTGGAATATAGAAATGTGGTAAAATAGAAAAGTGAAATTGTATATTTAGGTTCAATCTCATTTATTTAGGAAAATCGATTTCGTCGCAGCGAAATTTATCTCCATCAATAATAAATAAATAAAATAAATGATAAGAAAATAAAATATTAATGCACCGGATTATGTGAAATATCAAAACGGGAAAAATTACGAACGTCAGGACGGACAGACAGAGATTTTCACTATGTAGCAACAGATTGTTACACCCATAATTATAAAACACTCTCTACGCCAAACCTAATTATAAAGAAAACACTCTCTCCGCCAAATCTAATTACAAGTCTTATGTAGCAAAAAATTGTTACAGCCACACCAGAAAACACACCCTACCCCAAACTCCCAAATCCAATTACAAATTTCACCCCAAACTCATAAGAAAGAAAATCACAATACACTCAGGATTTCTCAATTTGTACATTTTCAACTGAAGATTAAAGTATCGTATTTATGGTGAACAGTGATTTACTCACCAAGTAAATCATAATAAATTAGAAAAAAATCTATTACTCCCTCCGTCCCACTAATCTTGCCACAATTACTTTTTGCACATTTGTCTGCAAAATTTCAATGATAAATATCTTTAACTATACACGATTAAAATTATGGTAATTTTATATTTAAAAAGTATATATTAAAACGAATAAAATAAAATCTCACTTGACTATATTTTTTCTTATACATAAATCACAATATGCAAAACAACATTAGTCGATGAATAGTACCTAAAAACCTAATGTGGCAAGTAAAATGGGAAGGAGGTAGTATTAATAAAATTCCTAAAAAGTAGAAAAAGAATTATTTACTAATTGCAATTTTAATAAAGCAAAATACAATGTCTAGTCAAATGTAATAGTCTTCAAATTTTTCACTTTCAAAGAGTTTTCAAATCTTTCTTAATTCCAACTATATTGAATATCAATTTTGATCAAATCCTAACATCAGTTTCATCTCGTTCACCAAATTATAATAACTAATTATAATTCTTACACACCATGAAATAAAGTCAGCAGTAAATTTTAAAATACGATATATTTCCATCTCATTTGAAGAGTCATATTATTTTTAAGAGACTATATATTTTAAATAAATTCAGAGACCGTATAATCATTCAAAAAGTTCAAAAATCAAATAATCAATATTTATAAATTTAAGAACCAAAATGCAAATTTACTGAACTATGCATTTTATTCTCTCTCTTGTTCCCCATATAATTATATACTTATCTTAAATCATGCTAGCTGTTTAACATTCTTCTATTGGATTTGACACAACATCACCAATTTGAGTTAAAGAAAACTCACTAACATGGTAGGCACAATGGCATATATTCATCCCTTCTTTAATACTTTAATTAAGTATAAATTCTAATAATATAAATCTTTATTCTGTGAATTATTCCACAGGCATATATGCTTGGTAAAAGTTGTCATTTTTCTAATAATCACAATATATAATATAGTCTAATGTAAAGAAGCTAACCAATCAATCTATCTTCAACCACTCTACTCCTCAACCATGTAAGTTGTTATTTATAATATTTATTTTCTTATTTCTGATTTTAAAAAAATAAATAAAAATTCTGACTTATTGAAATTGTGAAATAGGAGGTCTGAAGAAGTAGCAAACCATATTTGTATTTCAACTGAGGATCATGCTCATGGAGGAACAATTTCAAGTCCATTAAAAAAATCATTTTATGACACAATTATTGGCAAAATGTTAATTAAAATGACATATATAATCCCAATTTTGTGGTTTGCAGTTTCAATCACATTAGATCCATTAAATTTCTATTCTGATGTGATTGGTTATCTGGATGAAAATTGGACACCATGGGGGTTTGCAATTGATGTGGTATCATTGTGTTCTTTAGTAATCAAAGGTGGTTTACTCAGAATTTTTTTATTTATTTAATAATTAGTAACTCCCCAAAATCTTTTTTAAAGTAAAAGCTAAAATTCCATTCTGTAATGTAGGTATATGGAAGCTTATGTTATAATTCAGCGGTAGGAAAAAATTTAAATTGTTGAAAACAAGCTTGCAACATTACTAATCCACAGGAATGCACAATAAAAGATTTATCTTGTTGTGGTTATAAAAATTATAATCATTCAAAGTGGGATGAAATGTGCTCCACAAAAATAAACGGTTTTAATTTTGGAATGTACAAAAATGCTATTGAGAATGGTATAATTGATGCCAGAAACGTGTGTGAATTGGCTGAAAGAGTATTGCGAATTAAATAAGAGGAACAATTCGTTCGCTCAATTGATTTACTGACAAATATAATATCAAGTCTGTCTCTTAAAAACCCTAAACACCCCTTTTATAAGGCGTTACTCTTAACCCTAACAAAATAATTCCAAAATTACGAAAAAAAAACCCTTAAAATAATAAAATCAATACCGTTTCGCTTCAACCAGTCCAAAATCAATGCCGAAAGCCTGGTGCATCAATAATCAAACTACACAAACACGGTATTTTCGAAAGAATTTTATACCGTTTATGTTGGGGCCTCCAAAATCTCAGGTAAGAGTCTAATTTAAGAGTTTAATTTAAATTGAATTTAATATACTTTATTATAAGTTTAATATTTCTATTTTTTTTCCATGGATTTGGGCTACAGCAGTAAGTACTGATAAAGGGGAAAATGTATTTGTGATATCGATGACTATTTATGGTATGATGTTGTTCACCTTTTTTTATTGAAAATATTCAAATGTATTTACAAGAAATGGTGTTGAAATGAAAGATGGGATCAGATCAGAGGAGAAAAATAAGAAAGAATATTTTTTTCCTAAAGCTATCCAAGAACCTTCAGAAGCAAATTAAGAAATGTGGATGGAATAACTATGAGGAATTCAGAGACATCAAATTCAATGAAGAGAAACATCAAGCTTGAAATTTGTCGTGATATACTTCTAAAAGTAAGTATATTAAACTAACATTTAAACATTATTTTCATACATGTTTAATTATTGTTTTTTAAAATTGATACAGGTGGATGCATTCAAATGTTGGAATAGAGAACTACTGAATGAGTTATGTGATTATGCAGTGCTCAAATTTTTGAGAGCAATGAATCAATTGATAAAGTGTTATTCATTTCACATGGGAAGTTACGAGTTTATTTATTGATGGATAGAGATGTGAAAGTTGAAGAAATTGAAGATGGTAAATTATGTGGAGAAGAACTTCTAAATTGGTTTGGATCAAATCCCTATTCATCAAGCCTTCCAATCTCATCCACAACAGTTGAAACCATTACAGAAGTTGAAGTTTTTGTTTTGATGCACTATCACATTAAAACTCTGTTCATCAAACATCAGAAAGCCAGTGAATCTGTAATGGAGAGTTGAACATGTTCTCATATTTTTCATGAGGTGATTAAATTTAATATTTACAAAGGTGGGGGAGAGTTTTGAGAAAGGTTTCAAAAATCATTAGGTAAACATCAACCAAACCATATTTATTAAAGGCTTCCAATCTCAACTATATAACCATTACAAAACTTGAAAATAATTAATTGTACTATTGATTTATTTTGAAAAACCTTAACTTATTGGTAATGATGATAGTGAAATGTAGAGATATAGTAAAATGGAAAAGTGAAATTATTTTAAAAACTGAAGAGATATTTTCAGTTGTTTCAAGTTATGAGTTTCACACGTTTCCTTTTCACTTTTATTAAAAGATATAAGAGGTCTCCGAAGTCAATAAGTTAGATTATATATATATTTTTTTATATTACCCTTTCAGCTTTACTAATTCCTAGCTTCCAATACTAGATCAATTAAGTCCTTTATATGGAGGCTTTAATTGATATTTTTAAGTTAATTATGTTTATTTTCACTTCAATCTTCATATCAGTAAAAATGGTTTAAATAACTCATTATTTATAAATTGGAAAGTTAAATCTACATTTTAAAAAAATATAATTGAAAACCTTTATACCTTATTCGAAAGACCTGAGTAATGACAAAGGAAAGAAAGGAATAAATAAAAAAATTAAAAAAAATTCTTTTGACTTATGCATGCGTGGGCTAGGTTGAAGAATTAAGAATCTTTATCCTATTTTCCAAAAGAATATTATTCCACTATTATATACAAAAATGATTTGGGAAAAAAAAATTGATACCTTTTAGAAAGATCTTTAAGTTTAGTATCAAGCACAATCTTTTTATATTATTTGACTGCTGAAGCAATTTTCTATCCTGAACATACTCAATTTAAATTTAAATTTATATATATATAATATATATAAAATTAATAAAACATCACTTGTATTGAAGGGAAGTTATGAGTGTATTTCTTTATAAATTTGGATGTGATGAAACTTTTTTTATTAGGATTTGTGATAAAAAATGGGAGGAAATGCTATGGGAATAACTTTTTTTATTTAATTTTTTATTTATTTTTTTATAACCATAATTTTATTTATTAGAGAAAAAAAACGCTTACATCCATCCTACATCCTACAAAATTACAGGATCTTAAAACACCTTACTTGGCAAGTGAATCAGCAAACGAATTATATCCACGCTAAGTGTAGGAAACAAAAAAAAATTCTCAAATGAAGTGAGTAGATCGTCAATCAAATTGAAAATATGAGATAATCTCCATGGTCTAGCAAATTGGTCAGAAGAGAACCAAGAGACTATGTTTTTCGAATCTACTTCAAAATTTATCTTCGACTGAGAAATATTCAGATTCTCTGTAGAATAGAGCACAACCATGTATAAAGCATATAATTCAGCTTCATAAGAATCCATGAATTCCAATGGACAAGAGAACAAGCATAACACTAAGCCCGAACTGTCATGTAACACTCCAGCTGCGCCTGAGTAGCTAAGATTCCCTTTTGACGAACCATCTGAGTTCACCTTTAACCAACCAACTTGGGAAGGGTTCCAAACTTGAAAAGAAGAAAGTGGAGACAAAGACAGACATGAAGATGAGACTGAATCAGATAGTTGGAAATAAGAATTTATCGATTGAATACTAAATATTTTATGAGTACACCCACTAATATTCGTAGGTCCAATAGTATATATTCATTATCTTTACATTTCATTAATGCTTTTCTTAAGTATATATTCTAATAAATATTGTTGGGATACCTTGAATCACAAGGAATTCCTAATTACTTGGATTTTAAGGATTCCTATTTTGGAAGTATTCCCTTTAGGAAGGATTTCTTATTTTGAGTTTAGATCTATTTTCTTATTGTTATAATTCTTATTTGGAAAAGAATTTGGTTTTCCTAATTATGATTATTTGGTATTCCTTGTAAAGAGAAAATAAATTAGGAAAGTATATTTGATGATCTCTATAAATAGAGCTGTCTCATGAAGAAGTAATTATCACATCCCAACCCTCTGGGTGGTGATCAATAATTGGGGTCATAACCTCAATCGTCAAGAGTTGGCGCCTCTACTACTTTCTAGGTATCCGAAAGTTGTCTGACATAGATAGTACCATTGTTGGTACAATGGATGACTTGGAAAAGATGTTCTATTTCTGGCAGTTTAAGACATCTCGTCAGGTTTGGTTATTCCTTTGGTACAATTGGTTAATTAGGCTATTGCTAGTCTATGTAGAGCGTATGATAGCATTGGAGAGAGAGTGTAGTCAGAATGACTTGTAATCATTATTTCTCAATAGTTAAGTTGCTATCTTGGTGGAGTAAGCACATCGCCGAACCACGTTAAATCTCTTGTGTCTCTTTCTACTTCTTCATTACTTTGTTGTTTTGTTTCTACTTTGGTTGGTATTATTCTGTCTCGTCTATCCCTAACAAAATGGTATGAGAGCATAATTTGGGATTAGTCATGACATCTACATCATCATCTTATTGATTTGATCATTGAACTTGTGGTCTGTGATGAAAAAGAAATATAATGAAAATCCCTATCAAATTATGTCATATCCATTCTTGAAACTAATTGCTTGATGCTTCTCCTCCAGAATTACATGTTTTTGAAAAAAATTAGTGTATTTAAAAACTAAGACCCTAATTAAATTATGAGTTAGGATGATATAGGGTTATTTGTTGGGGTTTGAAATCCATACGACATGGATAATATAAAATAAAAATATTTATATATAGGGTAGATAGAGAATTCAATTACTATGAATTCTTTTGGACGATGGTATCAAAAACAATATTCTAATAGAATTCCCTATTAGTATACTAGTGTGGGAATGGAGAAGATTTTTGAAACCATCGAATTAAAATGTTATATGAATTTTCTTTTTATGTATCAAAATTAACATGGTAATATTTATCCAAAGCATAACCTATTTTTTAAATTAATTCATTTATTTAAAATGTTAATATTTAATTATATTTTTTAAAATAAAAAACATTTTTGATTTTGACACAGTCATTTTTAACATTTTTAAAAGGAAAAGGGACTTTTTTTTTTTCAATTGACCTTTATTAATTATATTTTTTTAAATAATACAAATGGATACATTTAAAGGTTAGGATGTAAAGTTAGTTGGATGAGTTATGTAATTATACTACATGAGTTTCATATTCTGAGCATGCTCAAATTTTGAAGAGGAATGAGTCCATTGATAAAATGTTATTCATCCAACATCAAAATGCACCACATTTAGGAGATTATATATATATATATATATATATATATATATATATATAAATAAAAGTTTGTTAAGTTCGCTAGTGCTATTTGAGAGTTGGGCAGATTTGTCATATTTTTCTATAAGGTGATTATATTTAGCATTTATGTTAATAAGAGAAGTTTTATGTAATAGTTAAAAGAGTTGCATGCTATTTGTCGTACATGATTAAAACTTCAATCAAACATGTGACTAAACTATCATTTTATAACAACTAAGAATCATATTTATCTTAAATTCCATAGTCTTTTGATTCTTCACATGACACCATAAGTAAACAACTTACACTTTCTAGGAAACTTTGAGTGCTTATAGAGTATAAGTATAATTAATGATATGAAAAATGCATCTTTAACCTTTATTTTTTACGCTATTTAAAAATTCCATTTCTTTAATTATTTAGAGAATGAAGTGGCTAACAAGTTTACTAGATTCCACTCTATGCGTCTGTATGGAGAGACCATCTTTTAGCTTTTGACTTCTGAAAGCTATTTCAGATGGTATTTGGATAATGGGGAAAAGTGATTCTATCCTCCCAGAAGCTTTTTCAGATGAAATATAAGATATAGACTTTCTGAGAAAAATGACTTCTGCTTCTCTTCTTGTACAGATAGAAGTTAAAAGCAGAAGCAATTCCAAGCAAACCCTATAAATACTTGATTCAACTTGATTTCATTGCATACTCAATTCTTCAAGAATCAAGCCCTTCTAATCATGTAAGTGTTTCTATACAATGAAATCCATTCATTACATATTATATTAATGTTCATCATTCAATCAGGTCTAGAGATCATTCTAACTCTATGAAGAAGGATGAAGGAACAAGTTTTTATGAGACAATGATAGGCAAAATGTTACGAAAAATAGCATACATGCTTCCTATAATATGGTGTGCTATTAAAATCTCAGTGGATCCATTGAACTTCTATAGTGTTGTGATTGATGATAAGAGGAAATGTGTTACAAAGGCCTCATGGGTACATTTTATGGAGACATGGGTCTGGCCATTTGGTTTTTCAATTACTGTGGTCTCTTTGAGTTCTTTGGTAATTAAGGGTGGTTTACTCAAGAAATATGAAAAGCTAATGTGGCTTTCTCTTCTCATTCTAGACTTTTTTTCTTATCATTATGTTACCTTCAAACCGGTAAGTTCACTTTCTCCTATACATTTATTCCTAATTTTCGAAACACTGACAATAGTAAAATAATCATGTATGAGCGATGAAATTCCAGACATGTCTTTCCCGTCTTAAATTTATAAATTTGGAATGGATGAAGTATATGTTTAAGATTTCACTGACGTGTGCTGGTAACTTAGACTTTTTATGTATGGTGTATGCAGTTCGAGGTGGTTGAGAAATTTCTAAGGCCAACAACGGAAGTGAAAAACTCTTATGCAGTGAACCTCTATCTTATATATTATTTTGGTACAGTTATATTTATGTACGTTGCATTTACAAGAATAGCCATGAATTTGGATACACTTGCAAAAGCTACTTGGACAAAAGCTATTATTAATCTTCTTCTTTATATGTACGGTGGTTATGTAAGTTGAATTCTAATCTAAACATCATTTTGCATACTAGTATTTAAATTAGTCAAAAGGATAACAAAGAAAAAATATCATTTTCATAGCCGGTTTTTAAAATTATTATGAAAAAAATTTGCTCCCGTAATTTTTACATAAAGCGATTTTGAAAAATTTGATAGTTTGTTTTACTTTAATTTCTTTTGAAATATAGTCTCAATGAATTTAAAAGAAAATGTTAAAATATTGATTCATTCAAAATACTTTCTCTGAAACATTTTTTATTTTTAAATAAAATATTTTCAACAAAAATTAAAATAGAAAAAAATGAAATTATGGATACAATTTTAACAATTATTTTCCAAATAAAATTTGAATTTTTTATAAATATTCGAAAGCTAAATTTTTTCCAAAATAATTTTTAAAACCCTTGAGAAAATTTTGAATCAAAATGATTTTTCAATCTCATGTATTGTGCTGCAGGTATATGGCGGTCTTTGGTATACATTATCTCTAAGACGAAACATTGATTGTTGGATCCAACAATGTGAACATAGTCATGATAAAAGTTGCAATACTTTTGATGATTTAAATTGCAATCATGGTTTCAACTACACAAAAACAACAATATTGTATCAAATGTGTTCAGAAAAAGGAACTTTTATGATTTTGGAATATATAAAGAAGCTTTAGAGTCTGGTATTGTGCGGCGTAAGTATCATCTTCTGAGAAAGATTCTATATTGTTCACGTTGGGGTCTTCAAAATCTCAGGTTTGTCTAAATTTTATATAAAGTAATCAGATTTAATGTATCGATTAAATTAATGTATATTTTTAATTTTATTTTCTAGTGGTTTCGGTCAAAATCTCATGGTGAGTACTGATCCGTGGGAAAATATATTTGCCATATCCATTATCATTTATAGTATGATGTTGTTCACCTTCTTTATTGGAAATATTCAAACGTATTTTCAAGAAAGTTCACAATCAAGAACGGTAAAACATCAGAGAATAGAAATACAAAAGAGTGACATCTTTGTAAAACTACCACTTCATCTTCAGAAGCAAATCAAAAAATATCAACCAAACAAGTCAGGGGAAACTGACAACATCAAATTCATTGATTTGCCGTCAAATATCAAGAAAGTCATAAAGCGCCAACTTTGTTTAGATATTCTTCTAAAAGTAAGTATTAATGTACTAAACATTACATTAATATATTTTTAAAGGTGTTTAATGAATTTTCTTTCAAGCAATATAGGTGGATTTCTTCAAAAGTTGGAATAAAGAACTATTGGAAAAATTATGTGATTTTGCCAAAGCAATATCGTATCCAGAGCACACTCAAATTCTGAACGAGAATGATTCTATTGATAAATTGTTACTTGTCTTGCACGGCAAACTACGTGTATATTCGTTTATGAGCACAGATGTAAAAGTTGATGAAATAGAAGATGGTAAATTGTGTGGAGAAGAACTTGTGGAATGGTTTGGAGCAAATCCATATGCATCAAGCCTTCCAATTTCAACCAAAACTATTGAAACCATTACAAAAGTTGAAGCTTTTGTTTTGATGCATTATGACATTAAAACTATGCTCATCAAACTACAAAAAGATACTAGATCTTCACCCATTTCTATAAACTAGTTAGTAATTTGTACTTATTTGTGGATATTAGTTTTACTCCATATTTTTATTTTCTCTTTATATTATATATTATTTGTAAAAATATTTCTTAAAATCCTTATTTGAATGCAAAACTCAACCAATGGTATTACTAGTACTATAAAATTAGAGCAGAAGAATTTGAGAGAATATCAACTCATATTTTTAATACATGTCATGATAAAAAAGATTTGTTTTTTTTTTTCTCTTTTATAAGTATAAGTAATTGACTCCTTACACTGAACATATAATCCTTGAATATTGTTTAAAGTGCTGATTAATGACCAAATGGAATTTAAATTTATAATGTGCCACTATTATTTATATGCTAAAATATTTATTGTGAATATTATAAAGGGTCAACTATTTTAAAAGTTGAGAGAGAAACCTTCATAAAAATTAGTTAAGTACACATTTTAATGGTATAAATTTTTTATTTTCCACTGTTCCACATACAAATACTTATGTAAAATGGACTGTTTTAACCCTTTTTACATATTAAATAAAAATTCTTTTTAAACTTCAAGATATAATTATACTTATAGGTGTGCTTTCATAAAAAATAAACTTTTAAAAATTTACTTTTTACCAATGAAATGAAAACTAAAATTTAATTTTGCAAACATTTCAAAAACAAACCTATAAATTCCTTTTATGACTAAAATCTATATATTAAACATTTTACTAAAAAATTTTCCAATTCATAAATTCTTTACCTCTTCTTTCATTCACCCCTTTTTACTTATTATATATTATAATAATATAAATCTTTATTGGGTGATTTGCACTTTTGGACTTTTTTATTAAAAAAATATAGTTTTAGATCAACATTAAAATTTTTACAAAACTAAACTTTTTTTAAAAAAATTACAAAAAATAGGCCAAAATGACCATTTTACCCTTCAATATCAAGAAAAAATGTATCCAGTAGCTTCCCGGTGTTACACACATGGAAGCAGACAAAAATCAAGTTTGCTTCCTAGTGTGTAATACCGGAAAGCTGATCCAATTTTGTCCACTTCCCGGTAGTACATACCGGCAAACTCATTTTCTGTAAAAAAAAAAAAAAATTTAAAGATTAGTTTTACAATTTTTTACAAAAAAGTGTAAAAAATTTAGAGTGAGTCTAAACAAAAGTTGAAAATGTCTAATTTTATTTATTTTCACATCTTTATTTGGTCAGTTAATCCACGTTTATAGATTTGAGTATAGTATAGTTTTATTTATGTTTTTTTATTTTTTTTCATGGATCCATCTTCATATAAAATTAATTTATATTTAATTATTCCTTTGCTTATTCTCATTAACTAGTTTATGAATTGCATGTAGTTGAACAAGGTGGCTAATGTTCTCTTCGTGGTGGAATATGTTATATGGCCGGGATGGAAGGTCAAAAACAACTTTGCAGTGAACTTCGAACTTTTATACTATTTTAGTATGCTTATCTTCATGTACATTTCATTCACAAGAATAGCAATGGATGGATTTCCTAAAGCTACTTTTTTTAGTGTGACCTATGTGTTAACTAATTCACTTTTATGGACCTAAGTGTTATGTAATGTGAATAAGTGACGAGGATCAGATTGCATTGGATTACATGGAAAGTCTGGATCGTTCGAAAACTATTTGATAAGGGCCTAGAATACTCGTTTGTTATCTGTTTGGGGCCTGCAATAGCTTTCTGGAAAGGGAATTGCAAGATGGATGATTTTCAAATTGCAACAGGATGCCAAAGGCCGTATTGCACAGTTATCGGGCCCAAATTCAATTATTTTAGGGGTCAATTTTGACTTTTTCTGTTTTTGCCAGTTTTAGGATTCCTGTTTCCAGCAGAATTTCTATTTTTTTTAGGTTTCTTTTGCATTATAAAAACATCTTATATTATTCTAAATCCCATCATGCAATAATATTATTTTTTTCTCTCAGCTTGAGATTTGGCTTTGCCGTTCTTTTGAATTAGGGTTTATTGACGTCTCGGTCAAACGAAATTGACTACCAAAACTCGTGACCGAGACTAAACAGTTTTTAACATTACTTTGTGCTTCCGTTGATATTGAGAGTTTGACAGGTTTGTTATATTTTTCCATAAGCTGGTAATGTTTAGTATCTATATATCTATAAGAGGGAGTTTTTTTTTAAATAGTTTTAGAAGTATACATGCTTATCACACATTAAACATATGGCTAAATTATCATTTTATACGAACTAAGAATAATGTCTTTTCTTTATGTAAAGTGTTATCACATAGATACTTATCTTAAATTTCATAATTTTATGATTCTTCACGTTATTACACCTTTAAATATTAAATAATCCTACCATTCTTCATGTTACATCTATTAACTATACAGCTTATACTTTTATAGAAACATTGAGTACAGCTACAATATAAGTTTCATTAATAATATTTAGTTGATAATTATTTGTATTAAAAATATTATTTATTTATTTAAGGAGAATGAAGTGGCTAACAAGGTTATGAATACACAAATTAACTTGATGTCATTATCACCCAACAACATACATACTAAATTCTTCAAAATCAAACCCTTTTTATCATATAAGTGTTCTAGAGTATATGTGTAGGACTAACCAAAAAAAAAAAAAAAAAGCAACCATCATATGTATTCACTAATATAGATATGGATTATATAATAGCAGTAAAATAATCACTGTATTTTTAGAGCAAGGATATATATAGATTAGATCAAGACAACCACAACAAGGTGTTTAAACATAATATTTATTGACAAAGTTAAAAGTATGTAAAAATACAAAAATGAATATGACACAATTGAGCCTACTACAACATCCACTCATTTATGCCAAATTTAACTTAAAGTGTTTATATAAAATAAATAAAAATAAAACATATTTTGTTGGTCTTCAGATGACACACACAAGTACTATAGCCTAGAAGCTTCACAACACACTACAAATTATTTATTATGTGTGAATTTTGTTGGGATGCACTACTTGAAGCCTTGTAACTCTTGATCAGATTTTGTAGGTCTTCAGATGTAATAACAAAAGCATGAACCTCTTTCAATACTTTGATACTTTTTGATGAAATAGGTAATTGGGATGAATCTGGATCATTATCAAACCATGTAACCAATTCTTCTCCAGAAAGACATTCTTCTTCAACCTGAATAGTTGATGATGGAATTGTAGAACCAGTTTGGTAGGATTTGATCTCTAACTTGCCTTCCAATACAAGGACCAGTTCATCAATTGCATTACCATTTTTGATAATTATATCTTCAATTTCATAAACAACTGGTTTGATATGATCATACACTTGCGTTGTCCACTCCATACTCCAGTTCTTGAATACTTGTATCTAATTAGAGAGAAGTAATACTAAATTAGAATCTCACAGTAAGGGTTATTTCCAAAAAGAACATTTTTTTTTTAAACGTTTTACAAAATCACTTCAAAATCAAAACCACAGTAATTTTTATTTTAGGGAATCTCCGAATCTCCAAATTAAAACATAAAAAAGTTTTAAAACCACCTGTATAACACCAAAACCACTTAAAATTACCAAAACCACTAATAGTTTTGAATTTTTTTAATCGGGAGTTTGCTGTGAAATGTTTATAAAAAATGGAATTTTTTTAAAATAACCCCGCACGGTAATATTGTAACACCCGACTAGTTCAGCTACTATTAGCTAACCGGAACTAATGCTGTCGGACCGAGTTACCACCCTTCTTATGCTAGCTAGTGTTAATTTGTAATATATATTAATATTAATATATATATATATATATAAAGAAATTAAATGATAATAAATGTATGAAATAAAAAAATACTAAAAAAAATAAGAAAATAAATTAAAATACACTTACCTTTTCCAATAACTTAGAGCAAAATATACGTTTTATATCAGTTTTAACACCTTCAGGGAGGTTAGTAAGTAGATTCTGGAAATTAATGGGTTGAAGTTGTGGCCAGTTGCTTTGTCGACACCTTTTAATAATCATATCCTGATCCTCTTTAGAGAGATTTTTGAAAAAAGAACATTTTCTAAGACTTTTTGCACCCCATCTACTGGTCTGCTTGGATTGTGAGTTGAACAAGTCCTGTAATAAGATTTAAAGATTTGTGTTATCATTTAAAAAAATTATTTGAAGTTCAGAGATTTTGTGTATGTATACACACCTGCATGCTCCCTATCAAACAGGTAAATGTCAAAATACCATAGATTGCCAGGAATATCACAAATATGTTTTCCAAACCATACGTACCTACTTCAAGATTTTGACCAAATCCACTGTAACAAAAAGTATAGAAAATTTTATATAAATAAAATAAAATAAAATAAATAAATTAACCTCTATTTTTTATTTATAAATATTTGATTTTTTTTTATTATTTGTTTTAAGAAAATAACATGACGAAACTATAAATAATTATGAAATTCACGAATTAAAAATGGCAAAAATTTATCGGTGAAAATTTCTAACATATTATTTTAAAGTATAAATAATTTGCTATTCAAATAAAATATCAAGTTAATCAATTGTTTTAAAAATATATTTACTTATATGATATGAAATCCAAAATATATACATTAACAAAATGTATTATGGAGTACTAACCTAATATTTTGTATGCCCCATCTGAAACCATATAATATCTTTTTCAAATTTAATGTATCAACCATACATTTTTCAATAGCTTCTTTGAAGATTCCGAAATCAAAAAAGGTGTTATTTGATGTATCAGAGCACATATTTTCAAAGAATGTATAATTTCCTGAATTAACCAGGAAACTACGGTTTTTGAATTGACAATCTTTTTTCCTGATGCAAGCTTTGTTCCAACATCTCATTTTTTCAAACACAGCTAAAAAGTACCACAATCCTCCAAATACCTACAAAGATTTTAATTTGGGTCAACCTTTTACTTCTAAATGATGAGGTAAAATTAAATAATATTTTTTCATTCATCTCAATTCCTTTTATTTTTTATTTTTTAATTTGGATTGTACAAAACTTTAACGCTAAGGTTGATATAGTAATTTCATCCTTTCCTAACATAATAATAATAATAATAATAATAATAATAAATAATAATAAATCATTTAACTTATTAAAAAAAATCAAATTCATCACCCTAAAACTTTCCATAATTTTTAAATATTTATCTTTTTAATTAATAATTTGAAAATCAAAAGAAGTCTGGCATAAAAATCCATTTTAAATAACTACACATAAAGATGCCTACCAAATTCATATATGTTCAGATAATATAAACTTGATTTTGACTCAATTAAATATTAATCTTATATATTATATTAATATAATATAAACTAAATATTTATAAAATATATCATACTTAAATGTTTATTTTTAAGATTTTTAACTTGATTTGTTTAAAATTGAAATCCAAATTTTCAAAAATTTATTTTAAGTAGCATCCGAATTAATTTAAACTAATCAAATTAAAAACATGGGTGATGTTTAACTTATTTCCAAGCATAACTAGCACATCTAGATGTATACAGATATTATAGTATAAAACAAATTATTAAAAAAAAATTCAACCACAATTGTGAAGTTAAATAACTTACATGTCCTCCATATAAGAAAAATGCAAAATTGATTCCAATCTTGAGACTGACAGATCGTTTTAGCACTGTTCTGTAAATTCCAAAAACCTTGATCAAGTAAAATAGCACTAGTATACCTATCATATATATTGGTAATGCTGAATATGTAAATAACATCGCCGGCCGAAGAAAGTATATAAGCACCAAATACACCTGCACACCATATAAACACTCATTAATATATATATATATATATATATATATATTAATTAAAGAGTCTATTGGATTTTTAGGCCCTGAAAAGTTTACTATATAATTATAGGCCACTTTTGAAAAATTTGCAAAACTAAACTTTGATTTTTACAATCACAGCTGTGAGCGTAATTCACAGACTGTGAGCACAGACTGTAAGTGTAATTCACCGCATCTGTGAATTGTAAAGTTTCAGGAGTATTTTGAGAAATTTGGTCTATAGAGTGAAAACTAAACTTTTAAAAGTCTGTTTTTGTATGTTTTTCAAAACAGACCTATAATTGTATTTTAAACTTTAAAAAACCTTCACTTAATTAAATGGACTCTCTAACTTCAAATTGAATTTTGATGGTGAATAGTATTGGAAAACTTACATTCAAAATTATGATGGTACTCATCATAAGAAAAGTTCTCATGAGATGGAAGAAAAGTTGTTGTTGACGAGTTTTCTTGAAGTGGATGATGAAGGAAACAGCATATGACATTGTGAAAGTGAGGACAAAAGGGGTTATCAACAAAGGTAGATTAAAATGAAGAGACTTTTTATCAGGTTTGATTGTAGGAACATAGAGAATCAATGGGTCCATTATAAGTGTAAATATCCACCATATCCACTCTCCATTACTTTCTTCAGGCAAAGCTGATTCACTTACTCTTTTGATGAATTCCAACACTCCACTCCTGATACATTCAAAATACATTACATACATAACAGAATTAAAAATAATAATAATAAAATAAATTTTAAAAAAAAAACCCAATTTTTTTTAAAAATTATCTACTGATTTTCAGACGGATACATTATTTTTAATACTGAAACCAACCAGTAGATTATTGCAAAAAGTTTGAAAAAAGTACCAGTTACCTGCACCCTATAATTCTCAGGGACCAGTCCATAAATCTTTGCACTCTAGACATTATGTATTATGTATATGACTGAAAGGAATGATTTTCTGGAGCTATATGAAGGACATATATGGAGTCTTAAGTCAAAGAAAAACAAGTCTTTGAATATGTATTTTGTATTTAACCTGTTTGGAATCTTTTGACTTTTGCATGTGAAAGAAGAGATGTTAAGTTAATTTTGAAAGTATAACTTGGAAGGAAGAAGACAAAGGGGAATCAAATGACAGCTGTTATGATTTAAATAGACTTAATTTTTTAATCAAGTCTTGCTTTTAAAACATATTTTGTAGTGCCAGATCCAGATCTGACATTGGAGAAACCTTATATTTTTATTAATAGATTCACGTCAGTAAACATTTGATATCTAGGAATCAGAAATTCAAACCTTATCTAGGAACATATAATATCCATTGATAGTCTAATGTAAGCCAACTTGTTGGAATAATTATTAAAAATATATATTTATATATGATGGACACATTTGGAATTCATAATCTGAATATATTATATATTATTATCCCAACATTTTCCAACCTTCACTTGAATTCTAAATGAGTTTCTGTAGATCCCTCACTTCGTCAAAAATTAACACAAATTTATTTTTATCACATTGGACATGATGATAGAGGGTATAAAATTGTATTATCCACAAAAATTAATAGGTTTTTCTTTACAACTTCTCCATGCTCCGGATAGTAAACTACTTTAGCATAATCGCAAAACTCATCTAGTAATTATCTACTCCAACGTTTAAATGCATCCGTATGTATTAATTAAAATATATCATTATATATTTATGAAAATAATATTTAAATGTTAGTTTTAATATACTTATTTTTAGAAGTATATCACGGTAAATTTCAAGTTTTATATCTCTTTTGATATTTGAAGGTGGTAATTCATTGAATTTTATGTCTTTAAATTCCTCTGATTTATCCGGTCCATATTTTTTAATTTGTTTTTGACGATGTTAAGATAACTTAGGAAAAAAGTTACTCTTTTATAATATCTCTTTTTTATATGACGCCATTCTCAATAACATCTTTATATATTTCAAAAGCAAAATCATTTGTATCTGTAGAGCAGTTCGCATCCAACATTGTATGGTTTTATTTTTTTCCAGCATCACAAAAAAATCAACATATTCTGTGCATTGCTGATGTGTTGTTTTGCAAGCTTGCATCCAACAATTTAAAATTCTTCGTATGGCTGAATTATACCATAAGCTTCCATATACCTGCATTACAACATCGACTTTAACTTTGAAATTTGCTTTTAACGAATAACAATAACTGAAAAAATAATGGTTTGAGGGATGAATAACTTACACAGCCTCCATATATATAAAGAAGAAGATCGAAAGCAGCCATTGTCCAAGTAGTTCTAGGAAGTCTACCCGTCACTAATCTTGTGAATAAAATGTACATCAAAATAACCATACTAAAATAGTATAATAAACTAATAAATAGTATAAATAAGTACTTATGTGATCACAAAGGAATGTGGACTTTATCTTTCAATAATTTACTGTGAATTTTATAAAGAATAATTTAAAAACATCTGGTCCAACTACATATTTATAAAATAGAATATGTTAGAAAGAATTAATTAGCATTTATCCAAGTTATTAATATTTTAGCGGTTTGTGTTTTAATGTTATTAAGTGTGCTTTCATTACATTAATGTGTTATTATGTTTGTCCATCAGTTATATATTACCAAATAGTATAAATAGGTGTTTGTAATCTCATTTTAACATGAGTGAAGAACACAATCAAGTTCAATACAAAACTCATCTCTTCTATCTCTTCTTCATTAGTCCAACAAAGTGGTATCAGAGCGTAGTTTCGATCCTAGGATGGCTACGAGCAATGGTCTTTTTGGTTTCCAATTTCCCCGTCTTACTAAAGAAAATTATGAGAGTTGGTGTCTTCGTATGAAAGTGTTGCTTGGATCTCAAGACGTGTGGGAGATTGTTGATAGGGGCTATACACCACCGGAGAATGAAGGAGCTTTGCCACAGAATGAGAATGAAGCTTTGGCAAAGACAAGGAAGAAGGACCAACAAGCTCTCGCCCTCATCCATCAAGGGTTGGATAAATCAATGTTCTTGAAGGTAGCTGATGCTACCAACGCAAAGCAAGCATGGGAGATTTTAAGAAATTCCCTACAAGGAGTTGACAAAGTGAGGAAGGTGCGACTCCAAACCTTACAAGGTGATTTTGAGGCTTTGCGGATGAAGGATTCTGAATCCGTTTCAGATTATTGTTCAAGGGTGAAAGCTATCGTGAGCCAGTTGAAGAGGTACGGTGATGATGTCCAAGATGTTCGTGTGGTCGAGAAGATTCTTCGCTCTTTAACGACAAAGTTTGATTATGTTACATGTGCCATCGAAGAGTTCAAAGACCTTGCAACCATGTATGTTGAAGAATGAAGGGTCTTTGCAAGCCCATGAAGACAAGATCAAAAAGGAGAAATGAAGAGCCTTTGGAGCAAGCTCTTCAAACTAAAGTCTCCTTAAAAGATGATGACAAAAACCAAAGGAATCGAGGAAGAGATAGAGGACATGGTCGTGGTCACAATCAACAAGGAAGAGGAAGTCAAGGTGACGGAAACCAAGAAGTTAGAAATCATACCTTCTCAGGAGGTCGTAGAAGAGGTCGAGAAAGAGGAAACAATGGTGGAAGACTTGATAAGTCTAACATCGAGTGCTACAATTGTCACAAGTATGGTCATTTCTCTTGGGAGTGTACCAACGAAAAGGAGGAGAGAGCCAATCTGGTCGACGTAAAGCAAAGTGAAGAAGAGGCAACCCTGTTGTTAGCACTCAAAGAGGATAATGACGGCGACAAGAGTTCCTGGTACCTAGACAATTGCGCAAGCAATCATATGACGGGTGATAAATCCAAGTTCGTGAAGCTTGCTGAGAAAAAATGGAATATTACATTAGGTGATGAATCAACGGTCAAGATCGATGGAATTGGGACTGTTCTAATCTCTTCACGAGATGGGAGTCATAGGCTTATCGACAAAGTCTACTATGTGCCAGACTTAAAAGCCAACATTTTGAGTTTGGGTCAATTTCTCGAAAAAGGGTATGAAATCCTCATGAAGGATTTGTGTCTTTGGCTTCGAGATAAAAATTCCAATTTGATTTGCAAGGTGTCCATAACGAAAAATAGAATGTTCAAGTTAGACCTCAAAACTCTTGATGTTAAGTGCTTGAAGGTGAGTGTTGACGATGAAGCTTGGCGTTGGCACATGAGACTTGGTCACCTGAATTTTGATGCACTCAAGTCTCTAGGAGGAAATAAGATGGTAAACGGGATGCCTTCTATCAACCATCCAAATCAGATGTGTGATGCTTATCTTCTCGGAAAGCATTCCAGAAATAGTTTCCCCAAAGAAGTCTCATCGAGATCAACCAAGCCACTCCAATTGGTGTATACTGATGTGTGTGGACCCATCACTCCGTGTTCTTTCAGCAGTAAGAAGTATTTTGTGTTCTTTATTGATGACTTTAGCCGAAAGACTTGGGTCTACTTCTTAAAACAAAAATCAGAAGCGTTTGGTGCATTCAAGATCTTCAAAGCATTTGTTGAGAAGGAAAGTGGCTATGAGATCAAATCCCTAAGATCAGATCAAGGAGGAGAATTCACTTCCAGGGTGTTCAACGAGTTATGTGAGACACATGGAATTCGTCGTCCATTAACCGTTCCAAGATCACCACAACAGAATGAGGTTGTCGAGAGAAAAAATAGAACTATCCTGAACATGGCAAGAAGCATGTTGAAAGCTAAGAACATGCCCAAGGAGTTCTGGGCAGAAGCTGTCTCTTGTGCGGTTTACTTGTCGAACAGATCTCCTTCTCGGAGTGTCAAGGAGATGACTCCTCAAGAAGCCTGGAGTGGGAAGAAACCTAGTATTTCTCACTTGAGAGTATTTGGGAGCATTGCTTATGCTCATGTCCCGCAACAAGAAAGATCAAAGTTAGATGATCGAAGTGTGAAGCATGTATTTTATTGGTTATGATGTAAATTCGAAAGGCTACAAGTTATACAATCCATCTACTGGGAAAATCTTGTTTAGCAGAGATGTCAAGTTTGATGAAGAAGCTTCATGGAGCTGGGAGGAGCACAGAGAAGAGACTTATGATTTTTTTCCATATTTTGAAGAAGAAGTTCCTGAAACTATGGTGCCCATTCAGGAAGTGACACCACCACTTTCTCCAGCCCCTGCAGCAACATCTTCATCTCTTGGAAGCTCATCACAAGAAGGTTCATCTACTGGACCACAAAAGTTTAAAAGCCTCCAAGAAATTTACGACAGAAGCATAAGCACCACTCTTCCTCTTGAAGAGTTATATTGTCTCCTTGCTGAAACTGAGCTTATAAGTTTCAAAGAAGCTCTTGAAGATAAAAGGTGGAAGAAAGCCATGGAGGAAGAGATCAAGTCCATTGAGAAGAATGAAACTTGGGAGTTATCATCTCTTCCCAAGAATCATAAAACTATTGGTGTCAAATGGGTGTTCAATGCTAAAAAGAATGCTCAAGGAGAAGTGGAGAGATACAAGGCAATACTTGTGGCTAAGGGATACAAGCAAAAACATGGAGTTGATTATGATGAAGTTTTTGCTCCTGTAGCCCGCATGGAAACTATTCGGTTGCTCATGTCAATGGCAGCCTACAAAGAGTGGAAGATCTTTCAGCTTGATGTCAAGTCAGCATTTCTAAATGGCTTTCTTGAAGAGGAAGTCTATATAGAACAACCACCGGGGTTTGAAGTTGAAGGACAAGAAGATAAAGTGCTGAGGTTGAAGAAAGCTTTATACGGGCTAAAACAAGCACCGAGAGCATGGAACAATCGCATCGACAAATACTTCCAGGAGAATGGTTTTGTTCGTTGCCTTCATGAGTATGCTCTCTACACAAAGGTTAAGAAAGGTGATATTCTTCTTGTATGTCTTTATGTTGATGATCTTATCTTCACGGGAAATAATCCTAGCCTACTTGAAGCATTTAAGAAGGCTATGTCAATTGAGTTTGAGATGACAGATATTGGGTTAATGTCTCACTACTTGGGCCTTGAAGTGAAGCAAATGAGAGAGGGGATCTTTGTCTCTCAAGAAAGTTATGCAAAGGAAGTCTTGAAGAAGTTCAAGATGCTTGACTGTAATCCTGTGAACATGCCCATGGAATGTGGAATGAAGTTTACCAAGTTCGATGATGGTAAGAAAGAAGATCCTACTCTATTCAAAAGTCTTGTGGGAAGCTTGAGGTACTTAACTTGCACTAGACCCGATATTCTCTTTGCTATTGGAGTAGTGAGTCGCTACATGGAAGCTCTTATATCCACCCACATGAAAGCTGTGAAAAGAATTCTTTGCTACTTGAAAGGTACTATTGACTTGGGGTTGATGTATTCTTCATCTAGTGAATTCAAACTTGTTGGATATTGCGATGGTGACTTTGCGGGAGATGTCGATGATAGAAAGAGTACTACCGAGTATGTATTTTTTACGAGAGATTGTGCTATTACATGGAGTTCCAAGAAGCAAGTCATAGTTACTCTTTCTACATGTGAGTCTGAATATGTTGCTGCGACTTCATGTACATGTCATGCTATCTGGCTGAGAAGGTTATTGAAAGAACTTAATGTTTGTCAAGAGAAGCAACGGTTATCTACACTGACAACAAGGCTGCACAAGCTCTCGCGAAGAACCAGTGTTTCATGAGATGAGTAAACACATTGATATCAGGTATCATTTTATTCGAGAGTGCATTGACAAGATGGAGATTGAGCTCAAGTATGTGAAGACTCAAGATCAACTAGCTGATATTTTCACGAAGCCACTCAAACACGAAGATTTTCGCAGGCAACGTGAAAGACTTGGCATGAAGAAGAAGATGCAAATTAAGGAGGAGTGTTGAAAGAATTAATTAGCATTTATCCTAATTATTAATATTTTAGCGGTTTGTGTTTTTATGTTATTAAGTGTGCTTTCATTACATTAATGTGTTATTATGTTTGTGCATCACTTAATGAAAAACACAATCAAGTTCCATACAAAACTCATCTCTTCTATCCCTTCTTCATTAGTCCAACAGAATCTATATTCCTTTGAAAACACTTCATTCTCTAAAAGTGTAAAGGTTCATAACCAAATATTTGTAAACTATCATCAATCAAGAATCAAATAATCTTGTTCACCACACTATCAAGCATCCAAAACACATGGTTAGTATGTATTTGAAATTGCATTTTTATAATAATAAAATTTTAAATCTATCTATTTCTTAAAAATTTATATTCATATATTATTTTAAGCTAAAAATAATAATAATAATAATAATAATAATAACTCAGATTTTCTTTTAATCATTTATACCTATGTATTCAAAATGGCCTGAAGAAAGCTGGACGACTTTTGTTCTCTGGATTTGTTAAATTACCCTTTTGTCCTCTATGTTCCTAGAATCAACGTTCACACAAATGCACTTGATTTTGTGTTTGAAATGATTAGTGAGATGAAAGGGCTTAAATATTATGAGTACGTGTATTGGAATTGTCAAGAAACATGAATAAGGAGCTCCTATGCTAAATGACGGTTTGTGTTTTGATTGCCGGATTATATATATATATATATATATATATATATATATATTTTTGCATGATGTGTTCTACAAAGTTTTGTATTAATTTTAATGTGAAATTACAAAATATTGTTAACTTATTTGATTGTTGTATATTTCATGGATTTATGGTTATGGCGATGGTTTATGTTTTATTTTTATTTTTTATATATAAATATTGTCAGTTAAATTTCGCAGAAATGAGTGAATGTTATAGTAAGCTCAATTTAGTCCTATTCATTATTGTATTTTTAGATACTTTTAACTTTGTCGATAAATACTAAGTTGAAAAACCTTGTAGTGGTTGTCTTGATCTATCTATATATGTCCTTGCTCTAAAAATACAGTATACTACATCATTCCATCATGTAAGTGATTCTCCTATTGCTATTATAATATCCATATCTATATTAGTGAATACATATTTATGTTTTCAATGTATCATCAGGTCTTATCTGCAAAGATTTTTCGAAATCCTGGAAGAAGCAACTGAGCCACCATCACCTGAAGAAAGCTGTGTAGCATGGTACTGGTGGATTTTCACACTCATAATGGACCCTTTAATTCTCTATGTTCCTGTAATCAAACATGACAAAAACTCTCTTCATTTTGACCTACCTTTATTGATTACTCCTTTTCTTGCCTCTTACGTAATCCCCTTTTGTGTCTTCGTCTTCTTTTCCATGAAACTTCGTAAACCATTTCTCAATGGGACTGCAACCGTTATGAGTTGTGCTATCTGGCTAAACGTAAGTTTTTTTTTTTAATATTTACCGTGCCAGTCTAACTGGAATGTCGTTTTTTAATTATATAAAATGTGCAGGTCTTTTTGGTATTTGTATACTTTGTTCGGCCAGTAATGCTAATTACATCTTCAGCAACGCCAATATTAATAATAGGAGTACTATTGGGATTTTACTTGAAGGTTTTGGGAATCTATGCTACAGTGTTAAGGAAGAATACATGTTTCAAAATTGGGATTAATTTCATTCTTTTTATATATGGAGGACATGTAAGTTATTTAATTTTATGTGTTTTCTTCTTTTTTTTTTCTTTTTTTAAATAAAAATTGTCCACATGATTGATTTAAATATTTTTTTTCAGGTTTTTGGAGGATTATGGTACATTTTAGCTGTGATTAACCAAATGGGTTGTTGGAATAAGGCTTGTGGGAGCCATAGAGGAGAATGTTTTATTAAAAAGGATGGTTTTTGGACTAGTTCAGGCGATTATAGATTCCTGAATGATATGTGTTCTAATATATCGGATAACACCTTCTTTCATTTTGGAATCTTTAGAGAAGCTATTGAAAATGGTATTATTTATAAGCCGAATTTAAGAAAGATTTTGTACTGTTTCAGATGGGGAATACAAAATATCAGGTTAGTAAATTTATTATTTGTGTATTTGAGGTTTTTTTATTTTTTATTTTAATATTTTATTTTATAGTGGTTTTGGACAAAATCTTGAAGTAAGCACCTACAGCTTGGAAAACATATTTGTGGTATTAATTGCAATCTACGGCATATTGACATTTACGTTTTTCATAGGAGGGATGCAGGTATGTTCAACTATATCATCATTTCTAAATTCAATTTTGATCTTTTAATTTAATAAGTTTCAATCAATTTCTTTGTGTTGATAATACAGAACTTATTCAATTCTCAATCAGAGCAAATCAATAGTTGGAATGGAAAAGCTCTGGACAAATTTTCGCTTTTCAAAAAACTCAACGAGGAGGATCAAACTAAGATTATTAAAATGTTTCAACATTATAATTGGCCCCAATCTGGACCAATTAATTTTAAAAATCTACTTACCAACCTACCCAAATCCATTGAAATCGATATCAAGCATATAATATGTTCAAAATCATTGAAAAAGGTAAATTTACTTAATTTATTACAATTTAATATAATTTTTAATTAAAAAAATATTTATACAACTCATTTTTATTTTCTAATTAGATAAAGGCATTTGAAGAGTGGAGCAGGGAGCAGATGAATCAACTACATAATTACACCAGACCAGTTATTTATCAAAGACATGATATAATTATCAAAAATGGCAATTCAATTAGTGAAGTACTCTTTGTAGTGAAAGGCAAACTAGAGATCAAATATTACCAAAATGGTTCTACTAGACTATTATCAATTAGACAAGTTGAAGGTGACTATTTTTCTGGTGAAGAACTGGTTGCATGGTTTGAAAATGATCCAGATTCATCTGGATTACCTACCTCATGGACAACTATTAGGGTTGAGGAAGAGATTTATGCTTTTGCTATTAGCTATGAAGATCTACAAAATGTCATACAACAGTACAAGAGATCAACCATATCATCTCAACAAAATTAGCAAAAATATTGTAAAGTTGATTTTCATCTTAGCAGCTAAAGCAGTAGCTGTAGTTTCTGATGTGGTAGAATGGTAGAATGTAGTAAAAACATAAGTATATTATTTTTAAATATAATTATTGTGTTAACAGAATCATACTATTTTTAATTCCATATTTTTTTATTGAATCATAATAATTTTTTTTTGAAAGTTATTAAAATTTTCTAAATCAAAATGAATAGACTTTGTCATCATTTTCCTAAAAAAATTAATTTATTAAATAATAAGATGAATATTAAATAAAAGGTATATAAGTATAGTATTGGAAAATCATCATGAATCATATGAATGCAGCAGAAATAATAATAAAATATCATTGCAAGATAACATGGATGTAGGACCTCTGAAGCTTCTAATTCTCACGTGATAATTATCTGTCTTTGCGACTCCGGATTAAACGTGTTTCTCGGCTAGAATCACTGTGTCACGTACAATCTCCGGGATAGGTCAACTGCTAGACTGGCAAACTAGGGTTTCAGATATTTTTAGGGTTTTTGAAAACGTTATATTTTTTTCGTATGAATATCTGGCAGACTTACTACTATTTTATATAACAGCATTGACTAGAAACCCTAACCCTCTCACTTATGATATGATCGTGCGACCCAATAGACTGGTATTTGGTCACGGGTCCAATAAACTATTAAAACTCATTGGTTATAATTGGTCTCTAGCTAGACAATATAATTAACCAAATAATTTTATTGTACCTATTGATAGTTTATGTTATAATCTTTTTATTCTAAGATATCTTATTTGGACATATGGCATGCTACACGTCAATCATGTTTCGTCCAAATATCATTTTTTCGATTCCTAAGTAAACTGATAAATTAAATGACATTAATAACTCTTTATTAATTCATTTTAGTATGATCATGCATTTCCTCATTTTCACTTAATTGAGTGGCTCAATAGATATCTCTCTTTGTTTGAGAGGAATAAATCACATTTTGTATAATCATTTCCCCTGCATAAGTCATATAACATCTAATTATAATCTTTATGGTTATTCGGTTAAAGATAACGTTTGACTTTATTGAAACATTATAATTATTACGTAGGAACTGCGACATACACAGATCTAATGATTCAATAATTATAATTATCACACGAGAATTATTAAAGACATCACCATTTAGTAATTTTGTAATGGGTATGTCTAGTATTTGTTCTCCAGCAAATACCTACTAATCTGATATGTATCATATATAAAATTATCACATAACTAATAATCAAACTCGTATTAGATCTACATAACAGAATAACTAGGGATATATATATATATATCATGCTAACATAATAATAATAACATAAATAATAATGTATCTATATATATATATATATATATATATATATATATATATCATGCTAACATAATAATAATAACATAAATAATAATGTATCTATTATTAATAAAATATAACAAAATAAATAAGGTTTATATGAGCTTAGAGCATAACCACTAACACAAATTCATTTCCCTGGAGAAAGAATAGGACCATAATAATTAAATATGAACATGTATATAGTTTTAAGATTTAACTTTGATTAGATACTTTAAATTTATTGATAAAACTTAAGTATATCTATAAATACAATAATAATAATATGGGTTAATTACAAAATTCCCTTTTTAAAACCTTTTGCATTAATATGTTGGCTTTAAAACTCACGCTTTTAGACCTTTTTCCTGTCAAAAAGTCATGATTTAAAAAAAAAAAAAAAAAAAAAAAACCATGATTTTTCTTTTTCAAAAAACGTTTGAAATCAATAGATTATTGCAAAAATAAAAAGTGAGATTTTTTTTTTAATTTACCCATAATAATATATATTAATATTATAAAATTTGTCGATTTTAATAGAAAGAAATATTATATTATTATTGTATTAAATTGATTATACGATAAAGTATAATGATTGATTTGGATGTTTTTAATCTTTATTATGTAAATGTCGTAGAAATGATTGTAATGGTGCACAAAGCTAAAATATGTCGATAACTACTATGTGGTTTGACTTCATCTCTATATATGTCCTACCTTGATCCCTATCAACTCATTCTTCACTTCAAAATCTCCATTATTGATCATGTAAGTGACTCTTCAATTGCTATTATCTATCTATCCAATTTGTACTACTAGATAGTGAATATATACACATGTTTTCAATGTATCATCAGGTCTTATCTGAGAAGATTTTTTGAAATCCTGAAAGAAGCAAATAAACCACCTGAAGAAGAAAGTAGTGTAGCATGGTACTGGTGGATATTTACACTTATAATGGACCCATTGATTCTCTATGTTCCTGTCCTCAAACATGACAAAAAGTCTCTTCATTTTGATGTTCCTTTGTTGATTGTTCCTTTTCTCATCTCCTATGTAATCCCCTTTTGTGTCTTTGTCTTCTTCTCCATGAAATCTGGTAAACCATTTCTCATAGGAACTGCAACTGTTATGGGTGGATCTATCTGCCTAAAGGTACTTTCCTAATTGTGCTATTATGTTTTTCTCATTAAAATATGAGCAATAAATATTTAAATTTAAATTAGTGAAAATTATTGAAATAGGCCATAATTGTTTTTGTAGGCAAATTTTCAAATTTTTACAAAAATAAACTTTCTGAAACTTTGATTTACAGAAATAGGCCGCCTGACAATTTTACCATTTACTTAAAGTTTAATTTCTGTCATTCTGATATCACTTCACAAATTTTGAAATCTCTTTACACATCTTTGAACGTAGATCAGAAATAAAATAATAACTGAATCACAAATTCTGATTTCATATCATAAATGTGTGATCGTTGATCACAAATCTGTGAAGTGCGCGATTTTTGAAAAATTTTGAATCGAGGGTAAAATTGGAAGCACAGCCCTATGGAATGCAAACCAAATTTTACAAAGCTTATATTTGAAAGTTTTTGAAATTGGACCTATAAATAAAATTCAAACTTTAAAAAGTCCATATATAAAAAAGCCATTTAAATTATATAATATAATTACACACTTAATATATAATATATTTAAATTTTATATTCTTAAGAAATTGATTTAGGTTTTATTTTTTTTTACTATAACTCAAACTGATTAAAGAAGAAATTTTATATGGTATATTTTTAATTCAATTTGGTTTTGGTTAGGTTTGTAGGGGTATTTTACAAATATAATTTTGACCTCTTATCTTATCCATATAAGTTAAGAATAATTGTGATGTATATCGCAGAGAAATGATTTCGTTTTTAACCATTTAAAATTTTTAATATAAGTTTAAATTTTCAAAGATTAAATTAAATTAATTAAAATATATATATTTTTATGTATAGCTCGCTTTATACATATCCATACAAAACTTTAGGGATAAAAAAAATGAATGAGATATATTTATTAGTTTAATTATTTTTAAAATTTAAAAAATTATTCAAATTAAAATAAAAATAATTCATATCATACAATTTTATATAGATATATAAGTTTGAATTTATATATATTTAAATTAATTATATAAAGTGTGCAGGTGTATTTCGTGTTTATATACTTTGTTCAGCCGGCCACTCTAATTACACCTACAGTATCAGCAATAATAATAATAGGAGTGCTATTGGGATTTTACACAAAGGTTTTTGGAATTTATGCAGCAGTGATAAGCGAACCTTCTATTCTCAAAATTGGAATTAACTTCATTCTTTTTCTATATGGAGGACATGTAAGTTATTTAACTTTATGGTATCATTTAAAAATTAAAAATAACTGGACTAATTACTTAGAATTTTTGCAGATATTTGGAGGGTTATGGTACATTTTCGCTGTGCTTGATCAGATGAGTTGTTGGAACAAAGCTTGTATAAGCCTGAAAAACTGTCATATTAAAAGGAATCGAGTTTTGGTTAATTCAGGAGACTATAGTTTCTTTGATGCTATGTGTTCTGATACATCAGATAATACCTTCTTTCATTTTGGAATCTTTAAAGAAGCCATTGAGAACGGTATTGTTTATAAGTCAAATTTGAAGAAGATTTTATACGGTTTCAGATGGGGTGTACAAAATATCAGGTCAGTATTTACATGAGTAGGTAATTGATTATATTTTTATTATATTCTTAAATAAATTATGAAAAATGTGAATTTAATCACCTACACTTTATTCTAATTTCATAATCTACTTCTACGTGATAATATATAATTGAATATAAATTTAATAATAATTAATATATTTATTTATTTATCCAACCAACTTTTGTTTTGAAAGAGTAAATACAAAATGTTGTCATAAGTAGTAGGTTATCCATCACTATATTTTTAATAAATAATTATTTATTAGGTAATTCCAAGACTAATATAAATCAAAACAAAAGCAAATTACATTTACAGTACCTAACCAACGGTAAGTTGTATATGGATGAATTTTTTTAGTTTATATACTTATATCCCTTAATTTATAAAGTTTAGTTTAAAGAGGAAAAAGAAATAGGAGAGAAAATCAAATTAAATTTTTTTTTTTAAATAATTGAAATGCATTAAAGACTAGAATTTTTGTTGCTATATTGACAAATTTAATATTTTAACCAGGTTTTATCATAAGTTTAAAATATAAGCATATATTATACTAGCAAAATTTATTTTCAAAATAAATTCTTAATTATCTGAGGTGGTATAAATAATTTGTTTATATTATATTTTTTTACAGTGGTTTCGGACAAAATTTGGAAGTAAGTACGTACAATTTGGAAAATATATTTGTGGTATTAATTGCAATCTACGGCATATTGACATTTACTTGTTTCATAGGAGGCATGCAGGTATGTTCATATATACACTATTGTTTCTGAATTCAATTTTGATTCTTTTAATTTAATAAATTTTAATCAATTTTTTTTATGATAATAATACAGAATTTATACAATTCTCAATCCGAACAAATCAACCGTTGGAACGCAAACACTTAGAGAAATTCTCATTTCTCACTAAGCTTGATAAGAAAGATCAAGATATAATGATAAAAATGTTTAAATTATATAATTGGCCACAATCTAAACCGGTTAATTTTCAAAATCTTCTTACTAACCTTCCCAAATATATCGAAATCGACGTGAAATATGTTATTGGCTCAAAATCATTGAAAAAAGTAAGTTTAGTAACTTTACTGCAAATTAGTATAATTTTTCATATAAGAACATTTATATAACTCATTTTTACTGTTTTAATCAGATAAAAACATTCGAAGGATGGAGCATAAGCCGCATAAATCAGCTATGTAATTATGCCAGACCCATTATTTATCTACGACATGATATAATTATCAAAAATGGTAATTTAGTTAATGAAATACTCATTGTGGTGGAAGGCAAAATAGAGATCATATCTAGAACATCATCAATTAGTGAGGTTGAAGGTGACTATTTTTGTGGTGAAGAACTAGTTACATGGTATGAAAATAATCCAAATTCATCTACATTACCTACCTCATCAACAACTATTTGGGTACAAGAAGAGATTCATGCCTTTGCAATTAGGCATGAACACCTACAACTTGTCATGCAACAATACCAAAATTCAGTCACAACATCTCAACAAAATTAGTGAAAATATTGTAAATATTAAGTGTGTCTTTGTATAAAGACTTTCAAATAGTGCACACTTTAAATTAATTTTTGCGAAAAATTAGTGTTGGATAATGCATTCCAAATATTACTTTTGTGTTTTCATTAGTATTTAGAATAACATATGAAAAAATTATTAGTAATAATTTTTAACCAAAAATAATTTATTTTATTAATTTTTTAATTATAATTAATTATATTCTTAATTTTTCAATTATATTTATATTTGTAATAAAATTTTAATAATATTATATACCACCATTAATTTAAAGTAATATTAATATTAATCATTCAATTCAACAGGTAGTCTAACCGTTATTTAATTTAAAATTATTTAATCTAACAACTAATTGTTATTCCTATTTGAAATACTAATTCCATAGCTAATTGGGTGTGTTTGAGATTATTTTGACTTTAAATTTATAATGTAGAAGAAGAAAAGTAGAAAGCATTTTTAGAGAACTAATATTTTTTAGTTGATTTGGAAGAGTTTATGAAAAATCAGAAACAATTCTGCCAGTTATTCAAATATTATTTAAAATAACTTTCAAAAATTAAAAGTTGAACATCAGTTTATCCAAACACGCCTGAAAGTATGAGGCGAAGTATGCTCTAACATTCAATTAATTCAATTAAAGACTCCTTAACACATTTTTACATTATTTTACGGTCATTTCAGTCTGGTTGGACTTAACACTTCATGTAAACATATTTATATTACTTTCTCATGTGAACACATTCATAATCCATCATCTTAAGCATCCATGTGAACATAAAATTGTATTAAGTATTATAAATCTCCATCATATGACTAATTAATGTGGTTCTTGAATATGAGAGCATGATAGTGTGATCCTCCAATAAACCCCTGTTAATCACCTCAACTAGTCATTTTGTTATTAAATACGTCACATCATATAGTTTTCAAGTTACGATATTTAATTAGTTGGATTAAGACTAGAACATTTAGGAGATTTATTTTAAATATTTTTTAATCCCTCCGGCCTTATAGATTCCAAAGCAAATTATATATTGAAGAATTTGGTACTTGTTACGCAAGTTTTGTATGTTTGTCCCAACCTCCTATGTGAATGGTATATAGGATTATGCATTCCTGAACTTACAAAATTTATAAATGCTTTAAATTTTACATAGTTCTTTAATTAAAAAGTAGTTTATTGAAAAAATTAAATGCTTTCCGATTTAGGAATTAAAATACTGGAAGAGAATTTTCCTATTTCCCAGATAAGCAAATTAACACCGAAAAGTAGAGGTTATATGGTCATTTTGTTCAAATTTTTTAAAAAAAAAAATTAAAAATAATTTATTTTATAAAAAAAAAAAAAAAATTGTTTTAAAATATAACCTTTTCAATGAGAAGTCTAAAATTATAAAAGAACTCCTTTTAAATTTGAGATTTTATTTAAATTTTTTAAATTTACAGAATATAAATATACATTATTTTTATGGAATAATCAATACTAATATTTTTTTTTTCATCTTACCACTCTAGTTTCATTTCTTTTCTTTTGTTTTTGCCACTATTAGAATGAAAAGGGTTAAAGTAGCCAAATAGGGAAGGAATGACAAAAAATCATTTTTCACCAATTTCAGATTTGAAATTCTCCCTAATTTGTTAATCAATTGTTGAACATCTCGGAGAAATTAACCAATGTCTTTTAAAACTATTAAAATTTAAAAATCTCTTTAAAAAATTTTAACGTTTCTCATCTCACAGTAATAAAATAGGAAAAACTGTATCAGTATGAGAAGAGAGAGAAAAAACCCACATCTTCATCAAGTTGTTAGAATTATTTCTATTTTTATTTAGCTGAAGTACCTCTCTTTTCAATAATTGGAGTTTCACACTCTAGTTTGAATGAAACATCATTATCATTACAAAACTCCAAAAATTCACTATCCTTGATAACATATAAAAATCATCAGCTACTTGACTCATAATAATACAAAACACACTTCCTACTCGACTTCAACTTTATATTCTTCCTAGCTAAATTATAAATATACCAACAACGAAACCAATCATCTCTTCCATAACTATCTTCTTCATCATGTAAGTGAAACTCTTTAATTCCTCTCAATCAACAAACAATCCACATCTTAATTATGTATTTCTTTTAATTAATCTTTCAGGTCAATCAAATTCTTCGAAAGAGCTGGAAAAGCAATCAAATTCATTGTTCGTAAGGAAAGTGGTCAAGCTTTTTTCTGGTGGATTGTTTTGCTTGTAATTGACCCTTTATTTTTCTACACGGTTTTAATTGATCGAAAGGAAAATAAACTGATTCTAGAAACTAAGTATTTTATTCTCTTCATCTTCTATTTTTTGATCTGTGTTCGAATTGGCCTGAGGTATTATTCAGACTTGGACAAACCAGATTCGTGGAAGAAATTTGCTACTACAGCAGAAATAGTTCCTATGTTACCTGTAAGTCTTATTAAAATTTGCATTTTAAAAAATATTTTGTTTTTATTACATCATTTGTAAAGGTGTTTCACAAATTTATAAGGAACTTGGGACCAAGCTTTCTAGTTTGTGATGAGAAAAAAAAGGGAAAAAAAACATGAAAATTTATTTTGTAAATTTAAAATTTTAAAAAGTTACAAAATAAAATTGAATTGACTCATTAAATTAATTAAAATGACTAAAATAAAAATTATCTTATTAACTTTATATTATGTTATAATAAAGGCTTATTGTATTTTTAGACTCTTTATTAAAAAAATTATATTTTTAAATTAAAATTAAAATTTTTATAAAATTAAATTTTAAAAAAATAGATGAAAAATTTTCCGGTTTTGATTTGCTTCCTATCGGGAAGCAGTAAAATATAACTGTTTTCCGGTGTTCTATTTTTCGAATCGGGAATTATGACACTGGAAAGCAGTTATATTTTGTCTGTTTTTCGATCTGATGCTTCTTGGTTCTCACTTTTTTAATTTTCTTTTAAACAAACTAAAATATAAAAAAGTTAGAACTTGTCTAAAATAAAAATAAATAAATAAAAAATTCTAAGACCTAATAATATTAAGTATTTTCACTATTAAAAAATCTCTAATGAAGTTGAGAAATAAGATCACTTTTATTAAAATTTAACCAATCACTTTCACCGATGCAGGGAGTGCCGTTCTACATAATATTAATCTTTGTACCTTCGGCGTTACCAATCTTATTATCAATACTATTTGTCCTGTACTCGGTTAGGGTTTTCGCAATCTACAGATTGTTTGTATCAACTGCAATATCCAAGTCTGCAAGCATAAGAATTGGCATCAATTTTGTACTCTTCTTATATGGAGGACATGTAAGTCAAAATTCATCAATATTTGTGTGTTTAATTATGTCATTTCTTATATGTCTTAACTGATGCAGCTATTTGGAGGATGGTGGTATTACTGTGCTGTGTTTGAAACTATGGATTGTTGGATTATGGCTTGTAAGAGAAATAGTTTTTGTTCTTATACCAAAGGCAAGATATTTGTTAATTCTGGAGATTATAGATTTCTTGATGAGATGTGCTCTACAGAAGACTCGATTTTAGATTTTGGAATCTTTAAGGAGGCTGTTGAATCACGAATTGTTTGGCTACGTCATTTTGGAACCAAATTTTTGTTTTCTTTCAGATGGGGTATACAAAATATCAGGTAATATATTCAAATATTGACTCATTTTAATATGTATATATAAATTGGAAAAATTATATAAAATAGTCTAATTAATAAAAAATTTTCATTTATATTTTTAATCTATTAAAATTTATATTTTTAGAAGTATGTGAAAAATGTGAAGGTTTTCTGGACTATTTTTTAAAAGTAAAAGTTTGAAAAATATTTTTAAAATTGAATAATATAATATAATAAAATTTATAAAAAGCCAAAAATAAAATTCTCATTTGATTTATTTTTTTCTTTAGTGGTTTTGGACAAAACCTGGAAGTAAGCAAAGACCTGGAAGTAAGTAGAAGAGCCTTGGAGAACATATTTATAATCCTAATGGCAGTTTATGGAATAATAACGTTTACATTTTTCATTGGGAACATGCAGGTATGAATAAATATAAATCTCAATTTCCTATTCCAAGTCATCTTATAATAATCTTTCATAATTTATTTTTCATATAAAACAGAATCTTATGACGTCCAAATTGGACCAAAAGCAAACTGGTAGATGGAATCGAAAACGTCTATCGACATGGTCACCTTTCAAAAATTTATCAGCTGAGAATCAAAATTCAATCGTTAAAAGATGTCGACAATGTAATTGGCCACAATCTGGAGCAGTTACTCTTCAAAATTTGCTTAGTAATCTTCCTGACCATGTTGAAAAAGAAATAAAACGTATCATTTTATCAAACATGCTTAAAAAGGTAAAGTTTATGACTTCGTAAAATAATTTTATTTTTTAAATTATTTAGGTGTTTAATCCAATAATTATCTTCAATTTTTATTATCAGGTACAAATATTTCAAGCATGGAGCGATAAACAAATTAGCGAACTATGTGATTATGCGAAGCCAGTAATATACGAAACTGAAAATGTAATAATCGAAACTAAAGATAAAGTGGATGAAATGCTTTTTGTGGTGGAAGGTAAGCTAAAGATCACACCATGCCATGCTATTTCCGAATTTGGAATTATTTATGTTGAAGAAGGTGGATTTTGTGGAGAAGAATTAATTGATGGGTTTATAAAAGATCCGGATTCACCTGATTTGCCTATTTCATTAAGAACCATTAAAGTAGAGAAGGAAGTTCATGCTTTTGCTATAGTGGCAGAAGACATCCAAACTCTCATAAAAGGACATATGACTTCTTCCTCTTCCTCTACCTCATCACTGTAAATATTAGCAGGACTTGTTTGAGTTGGTTTCTGTTGGAATGTCTCACTTCTATAAGGTTTATAATGTTGTTCGGTTTTTAATATGGGGTTTTTGGTATTCTGGTTTTTTTTTTTTTTCTGGATTTCCTTTTTTTTTATTTAAGATACCAATCCTGGCGGAGGTAAGTGAAAAGTAAAGGAAGATATACTTGAGTTGTTTGGATATATTTTAAAAGTAATTTTTAAATGTGAAAATTTGTGGGACAAGAGGGGCTGAAGAATGCCTAAATCTACTTGGAATGAGGTAATTCTTAGGGATTTATGTACCATATATTGAGGTCGATTTAATGCATGAAAGAAGGAAGTGAAAACGTAAAATTTATATCGACGATAGTTTAGCAATACATAGCTGACTCCAACTGGTTTGAAATTAATGTCTGAAATTAATGTCTTGTTGATGTTAATGTTTAAATACATTAATGACTTATTTTCAAAATTCTGTATATTTTTTTATTCGGGAATTTTTTAAACTCCACCTGGTTTATAAAAATAATTTGAAATTACTTTCATTTTTAAAATAATTTTAAAATATGACCCAGATTTGAATTAAAAGTTGTTTTCGTGTTGGAAATTTGGTTTCGATGTTAAATTACTTCACACCCTTATTGATAGCACACGACTTGATGGGGTACCCTTATTGGTAGTTAATGACATGATAGGGATTAAGTTTTAACCGAATCTTCCAAAAAAAAATGTGAAATTACAAAAATACTCCTGAATTCAAATTTATTTATCATTAGTCAAGGACACATCTAATCAATGTCACATAATTCAATTCTTTTTGCTTATAAATATGGCTAGTGATTAATAAACACATAACATCAAAGAACAAAAATAATACTAGAGAAATCATACCACAAATAATCTGATACACTTGCAAGTTTACATAATTGCCCTTATATGTATATAACTTTACAAACGTGTCAACCTAAAACCACTTTTGATTTAAATCTGGGTTCTATTTTTATAATTCCATATTTGATGAAAATTTTGATTAAATTTAACCATCATTAGGTCGTTAATTGACAAAAAGAATACTATTATTAGGTCGTTAACTATTAATAAGAGTGTGAAGTAATTTAACATTAGAACTGAATTTTCAACATTTAAAACAATTATCGATTTTGATTTAGGTCCTATTTTATAATTCTTTTCAAAATGGTATAATTTTGAATTATGTTTATAAAATTGGGATAGTTTCGAAAATTTCCTTTTTAATTTGAAAATACAAATATATCTAAACATAAATATCACCCATTTCTTTTAAATCCACAAATTAATTATAGTTTATAAAGATACTTTAATTTAATTTTTTATAAAAACTTTTACAATTACTATTTTTTATTGATTTTGTTAAGGTTATAGTGCATCAATTTCTTTTATTTATGTTAAAATCTATTGTCTAATTATCTTCTATCATAACAATGACTTCAACTCAGAACCAGAAAATGTCATATTCTAACTAACCTTATAAAAATATGAGACAAATAAATAAATAAATTATATATATATATATATATATATATATAAAAAGTGTTTACGCTTACAAACTCTGAGAATGGATAACAAAATAATTATTTTTAATTCCACCAAGAACAATCATTAAAACAAATGACTAACTAAATGCCAACTTGTATCAATACATATTTATAAAATAAATTAATTAAATAAAAGTAGTTACCTTCCTCAGATGATAAGACTAATGAATTTTGTAAGGTCAACCAATTAATTAATTATTTTATTTTACCTAACAAGTTGATTAGAAAATTATTTAAAATAGTGAAGTCCTATAATATCACTATTTCATACAGCTGTAGAATACTTTTATTAAAATAATCAAATTATGTATATATTCTCTTCTTGCTGGATTTTCTATCAACTCAAACACATAAGAAGAAGCTAATCCATAACAATCTCCATTGTTGATCATGTAAGTAATAAAATCCTAAATTCATTTTATTTAAAATAAATTTTAATTCTTCAAATGTGTTATATGTTTTATAACCAGGTCTAATAAGCAACAACAACAGCAAAATACATGTCAAAGGTCAATAAAGGAAAGAGCAAGACAATTGAAGGGCTTTATTGGAAAATTTCTTCGTCGAGTATTAGATGGAATTGAATCAGAATGGCCTGAAGAAAGCTGGACAACTTTTGTTCTATGGATTTGTTCAATTATTATTGACCCTTTTGCCCTCTATGTTCCGAGAATCAATGATAGTAGAAAATCACTTATTTTCGATAGATCTTTCTTGATTATTATCTCTATAATCTACTTTCTATTCTCATCTTTAAAGCTTATAATCTATTTGGTCAAGTACAAGAACAAGTTATCAACACAACCAAAACTTTGGAGAATCTTTGTTCTTGGTGCTCCTTTTGTACCAATTCTTGCAAATGTAATAGGTTTTTGTTTTTTTTTTTTTTAATGATTAGAATGTGGAAGCTGAATCTAATGTGTGTTTGTTGTGCATTGGTCAGGGATTGTTGCAGATTTTGCTATTGTACAAGTCAACTAGTGACATTAAAGCTTCTTTATTCTCACTTGGAATGGCTGTGTTCTTGATTCTATACTTAGTGAGAGTTTTGGGGATTTATCGATTGTTTATAGCAACTGCTTTGAGGGAATCTGGAATTCTTAGGATTCTTAACAATCTCCTGCTTTACTTCTATGGTGGTCATGTAAGTTATATTCTTTAATTTTTGTGGTATAAGGAGCATGTTTGAATAGATTTTGAGCCTATTTAGTAAGAGTTATAAGCACTTTTCACAATTTTATGGATGTAAAATCACTTCTTTTTTTTTTTAGAAACCATAAGTATTTATAGGTTGAAAAAGTCCTTTTAATGAAAGGAGTTAATGTGGTGCTTCTACTTCTCTTCTTTCGATACAAATTATCCTACTCAGAACTTTAGTATATTTGAATAACTTATTAAAAGAATTTTCAAAGTAAATTTGATATAAAGTGAAAAAATATAAATTTCTTGAAAATCACTCCAACTTTTTTTCTATAGCAAAAAGTCAAAAACAGAAGCTAGTAGTGTTTTTTTCATTGACCAAGTTGGAACCATTTTTACTTTAACTTCTTATGATAAAAAAATAATAATAAAAATAAAATAATGATAAATAGAAATTATTTTTAAGGAACTGGTATACCTGACTTCTTTGAAAAATGTTTCTGAAAGGTTAAAAACCCTTCGCCAATAGTTATCTAAATATCTCTCAAACTGTTTTAAAAAATTAGAGGACAAGAGTTCATTTATTCAAACAGACCTATTCAAACAGACCTTTAATTGTCAAACATAATATTTAATTGACAGCTATTTGGAGGACTATGGTATTTCTTCTCAGTATGGAAAAAGATGCAATGTTGGTACACAGCATGTAGCATCCACAAAGAATGCCATTACGATGATAGACATTTCTACCTTACTTCAGGAGGCTATGAGTTACTAGATGAGACATGTTTCAACACAACAGAAGACAATACTTATGAGTTGGGAATATTCAAAGATGCTCTTCTATCACATATTGTTGATTCACCAAATCTTGGCAAGAAGCTCATGTATAGTCTTAGATGGGGCATACAAAATCTCAGGTACATGCAAATTTACTAATTGAACTTTCTATAATAGTTTTTTTTTTAATTTTGATTTTTATGTTATATTTTGGTTATAGTGGTTATGGACAAAACCTTTCAGTGAGTACACATGCTTGGGAAAATGTATTCGTGCTTGTCATAGCTGTTTATGGCATGGCAACGTTTACATTTTTTATAGGAAACATGCAGGTTGGTTGGGTATATAATATTTAAATTTGAAATCAATAACTAATGTCAATTATGTGAACATTATATTACTTTTTAACATTACAGGACCTACTAAAGTCTCCAACCAGAAAATCCAATAGATGGAGAAGAGAAGATTTGGAGAAATGGTCTCCTTTTGGAAAGCTATCCATGGAGGATCAAGATAGAATTGTTGCAAAATGTGAAGAGTACAAATGGCCACAAAGTGGAGATGTTAATGTCAAGAATTTGCTCTCTAATCTTTCTAAAGAAGCACAAAATTACATAAAACGCATACTTTGCTCCACATTATTAAGAAAAGTAAGTATTTCATCCCTTTTTCATTCAATATAATGATCACCAAAACCCTAAGTTTGGTTAACCATTGAATGTCATCTTTTAACTAAGCAAAATTTCAATTTAATCCATCAATTATCCAATATCAAGTCAATTTGGTCTTTTTCATCTGTATAATAAGTAATTTAAAGTCAAATATATACGATAATCTTATAACATGGTCTGCCACATAAATATATAGTTGAAAATGGTCAAATTGACCCATATTCAACTGTCAGAAGAGCTAAATTGAAACTCCACATAGTAACAAAATTTTAGAGTTTCGATAATGATTATGCCTTCACTTAAGTATAAATAATCATTTTACCTTTCTCACTATTTTAAAAAAGTAATGCTATATAACCTACTCACTCATCTAACTCATTCTTATTACCAACACATATGTACTCTTTTAATCCACTCTTATAACCTATACATACTGATTTATGGTTGATTTATGGTGTGATAATTTTAGTTTATATTTATTATATTTTATTTTTATTAATTTATCATTCAATCAAGAATTATTGGGATAGAGTTCCCTAGACTAGGCCAACATAGCATTACTCATTTTAGAGTGATACACATTACTAATATTTCCATATGTTTTCAGGTTGGGGCATTCACTAATTGGAGCGAAGAATGGATAAATGAACTATGTGACAATGCGAAAATAGTTTCTTATGAAGAACATTCTCAAATAATGAAAAATGGAAGCTCAATTGAAGAAATGGTGTTGGTACTTGAAGGTAAAATAAGAATCTACTCCATCACAAACGGTAAAAAATCAGTAACTGAGGTAGAAGATGAAGGCATATATGGAGAAACACTTGTGAATTGGTTTCAGACCAATCCAAATTCAACACAACTTCCTATATCAGACACAACTACTAGAGTGGTTCGACCAGTTGATGCATTTGTTATTGTGTCTGATGATTTACAATATGTTATCAACCAACAACAATCTGCTTCTTCTTCATCTCCATAACAACAATTATTCTCAAGTCTCTATCTTGTCTTTGACTTCCATTATTACAACTCCAAGCTTAGTGGATTAATAATGTAAGTCAGTCTATGATTGAATATTCAGAAATATTAATTAGATGGGAGATAAATTTGAATAGGTGGACAAAAGGTGACAGCTGTATGGCATATATGTAAATAAATTTTTTATTATTTGTTTTAATGTTTTAAGTTGGTTAAAGTTTTATTATTATATTGCAACTTTATGAAAAGATTATTTTCAAGCAATAAAATAAAATGAAATGGAGCACAATAACAGATAAAGAAGACAAGCTTTATTGTTACTTTACTTACTATAGAAATAGTGGTATACAATACTTTGATTCCATGAATCACGTGGTTTATTTAAAAAGAAATTATCAAAGATGCTTCGAAATTTGTTTCATCATTAAGCTTGTGTTTTTTTTAAGTACTATACATAATATTGTATTTATTTTCTTAATGTAATTTCATTTTTAATTATGTAAGTGCATAGAGTTAAAGTTTATTAAAAATATTTTATTTATTATTAATTTTTTAAGTTCCGTTAAAATTTAAAACAACACCAATTATTCTTCCATAATTTCTCTTCTTTATGGAATTTTATAAATCAAATTTTTAGAAATTATATTTGTATTTTACAATTGCAACATTTGTAATTAATTAATTAATTTTAATTATTTAAACTCAACGTGTTGCGGTGTATGTACACATTGACTTTGACTAGAATTGTCAAGTCAAAAATAGTCAACCAAAACAAAAGTAGCAAGTCATAAATATTTTAATACTCATTGCATATCAAAAAAGTTAGATATATAATTATTTTAATGTGATTATATTCAATAGTTAATATAATAAATATATAATTATAGTAAAATATGTAGTGTGTTTAGCCTACCAATATTGAAAAGCAAAGCATAATTTACCCATTCAATTTTTAATTTGAAACTATTTCTTTAACTTTTTTTAATACTATTTAATATTATTAATTTGAAACTATTAGCAGTTCTTAGACTCCTCCATTTTATATTTCAATATAAATTATATAAAATTCCATTTCTAAAAATGAAATTGTTCATTTTCAATATGAGTAGTATATGTATTTTTTTATTAATATAAAAAATGTTATTCTTAAGATACCAATCTAATTGAAATATATATTAATTTTTTCAATTTTTATTTAAATAAATAAAAATTAAATTTAATTATACATCAATCTTTTTCTTATGTAAAAAAATATAAAAACAAAATAAAAACAAACTATTCTACCACTAACATGGTGATAATCTTTATGGAAAATTAATATATCTTTTAATTACATTTTGTATATCATCAGAAACAAAAACAAAAGCATGAACTTGTTTAACTACTTTAATAGCTTTTGTTGAAATAGGCAATGAGGATGATTCTATGTTTTCTTCAAACCAATCAATAAGTTCTTCTCCAATTAAGCTACCTTCTCCAATCTGGCTGGTTATCTTTTTCCTTTTAGAGACATCTAGGTAAGACTTGATTTCTAACTTTCCTTCAATTACAAAAAGCATCTCATCTATTGAGCTTTCAATTTCTAAAATTACATCATTCTTCTCATAGATAATAGGTTTTGCATAGTGACACAATTCTTCTATCCATTCCTTACTCCAATGTTCTAATTTTTGTATCTGAAAAAAAATGCATATACACATATTAAATTAGTTTTATCACACCAACAAAAAGCAAATAATATAAAAAATTCAGGAAAAACGGATATACTAAAACTTACTTTTCTCATAAATTTGGAACAAAATATATATTTTATATCATTTTTAACTTCTTTAGGGAGATTGTTGAGCAAATTTTGAAGAGTAATAGTTCCGGATTGTGGCCAATTGGATTGACGACATCTTTTAACTATCAAATTCTGCTCCTCTTCTATTAACGTTTTGAAAGGAGACCAATTCTTGAGAGCTTCTCGAGTCCATCTAGCGGTCTCTTGATCTGATCCGTTACTTTTTGAAGATTTAATAAGATTCTAATTTCAAATATATGGACACCGTAAGACTTTAATATAAATTGATAAATAAACAAACAAATTCATTAATTAGGTATATACGTACCTGCATGTTACCAATGAAAAATGTAAATGTAATTATACCATAAACCGCCATCAAAGCCACAAATATATTTTGTGCAATATTGATATTTACATGAAGATTTTGTCCGTAGCCACTGTAAATTCACATTCCACATAAAAAGTTCAAATATAAATAAAAATAAAAGAATTGAAATATAACTACTAATAAAATTAAATCAAAATTTAAAAAATTACCATTTTACATTTTTAAAAATAATTTGAAAAAAATCTCTTTTAAATTCATTTTTATAAAAAATAAAAATGAATGATTTTTAAAAATAGTTTTAAAAATAAACTCTCTATTACAAAATACTACAAAATTAAAAATACTCATTAAAATAATCTAATTTTATATACTTTCTTGATATAATTTTAATATATATTATCAAAAATATTACCATAAAAAGCCAATTTTCACCTATAAATTTATATAAACCCTAACCTATAACTCTAATGTTACCTGAGATTTTGTATACCCCATCTAAAGCAATACCAAATCTTCTCATGTAGCAAAGATGTATCCACAACTCCAGATTCAAAAGCATCCTTCAAGATTCCCAACCCACTATCATCATCATTAGAATAAGCACACCAATCATGCTCCACAGACACATAATCTCCATTATGGTTCATGTAACCACCACCTACAAAATAATTACAATCCTTATGCTCAGAACAAGAGTCTTGCCAACACCTTATCTTTGAAGCTGTGCTCAGGAAACACCACAACCCTCCAAATAGCTGTCCAAAATTAAAAAAAAAAAATTATAATTTAAAAAAATAAAAATTAATAGAATTAGAGGTTAATATGCAACTTACATGTCCTCCATATAAGTAGAGCATGAAATTGATTCCAATTCTGAGAGTGGCACATTTCTTTAGACCAGTTGATATGAATAATCTGTAGATCCCCAGTACCCTTCCCATGTACATGAATAGGAAGAGAGCTACTAGAAATGAGAATAGTGAGTCGTAGTCGAATTTTGGTGGTGGATGGACAAGTGGTAGTAGAAATAGCTGCTCATGTTAAACAACATCAACTAGAAATCAATTTAATGGTTAAAATAAATTAATTAATTAACTTTTGAATTCTAACTTGTGAAGACAAAATTGGGATAATTCTCGGAAGAAATCCAATATTATGCGATAAAAAAAATACCAAAAAAATTTAATTTATTGAAAATAACTTCCACTTCTGAATTATATTTTTATATTAAAGACCTTTTTAAATATTTTCACAAAAAATTATACTTAAATTTTTTCTATAAATACATTTTAATAAGTATATTTAGATAAAATAAGCTTTTAATTTTCAAAAACTCTATTTTGAAAAAAAAAACAAAAATATTAATTTCAAAAAGCAGGGAAAAATTAAATAAATTTTAAATTTTTAAAATTAATCCAAAAATATTTATTTATATTTTTTAAAATTAAATATATAGTTTTAATAAAAGTTATAAAAAGAAAAAAAAATACTTAATAGAAATATTTTAAATGTTTTTGTTAATAAATATATTCAAATTTAATTATAGATAAAGTAAAAAGAAGTGAGTTTAGAATGGAAATACTTACACTTGCAACAATGGGCACTAGAGGAGCAACCATGACGAAAATTTTCCAAACAGTAGGATAAGAATACTTGGGTAATTTTTTGACGTAGAAGACGAACATCCGAAACCATAGTCCAATATACATCACTGTTAAAGTAATGAACAATGGTTTGTGAAAAATATAAGACATTTTTCCATAGTTGAGCATAGGAACATAAAATATCAATGGATCAATCACTAGTGAAATAATCCACATCAAGAAAATTCGACCCTTCTCTTCTGGCCATGGAGATTCTATTCCTCTTAGAGCTTTTCGAAAAGCTTTTCCGATTTTGTTCTGCAAATCCATCTTCTTCTTCCACCTAATAAATCACAATAAAATAAAATAAAATAAAATAAAATAAAATAAATATAACAAGTGAAGAATGACTTACATTATCAATGAACAAAGGCTTGGAATAATGAACTTGAATAGTTGTTTTATAGTGCATTGGATGCTTGAGAAATATTAGTCACGTGAGAGATAAATAATTGGACGGACAAAAAGGTGACAGCTGTATGTGGAAAAAAGAGACTTTATTAAAAATTAACTTTATAATTTGAAATTTAAATAAATAAAAAATTAATTTTTACTAATTTAGAGGAATGAACATGAAGGTGGGTGGAAGCTTGGTGGATTTATCGATTATGTTGTTTATTACAAATAATAAATAAATTTGATGGTTAGTTGGCTAAAGCTTTATTAATATATTTGAATTTTATAATTGCAAATTATGCGTGTATGTACACGTTGACTCAAGTCAATATAGTCAAACTACACATGTGGGAAATGGACTTCTTTGGATATCGAAAAAGTTGGAAAATGAAATTAAAAAAACCAATCCATTCAATAATTTATAATGGTAGTGAAAATGTACGGTGATTTAGCATATCGTTATTAAAAAATATATAAATTTTATAAAATTATATATTAATATGAAATCTTGAAAATTATTTCAACTAATTTGTTTAAAGAATTTTTAAATGGATAGATAGTTTGGAAATTTTTGAAATGTCAAAAAATAGTTTATTAGCATGAAATTTTTCGTGGACAAAGAAATAAATTATTTCACAATTTTGATAATTTTAAAATATTGAAAAATACTTGATTAGTATTAAATTTTTATGTGATTAAGAAATAAAATAACTCATTTTATATCAATAGTTATAATAATTAATATTCATCTCTGGTTTTTATAAGGAAGAGAGTTATATAAATTACCAATATATTTTTCAATTGATCTCTTATCTCCTTCATTTATGTTTTTCAAAGAATAAGTATAAAAATATCTTTCTAAATCATCAAATAATTTTCTTAAAAGGATCATAATGGCCACAAGTTATAAAATAAAATAAAAGTTTTCAAAATTACAGATGTTTCAAAGAAACAAATTCATCCTCATCTTTTACCTCCTCATCCTTTTAAAATTTATTAAAAATTTTCGTATTGGATGGAAACTTTAAATTTAAACGGTTAACCAGTTTGACTTTAGAGGTAGTTTAATAATTTCAAATTATAAATATAAAAAATGTAACCAAAACAAGATCTCCTAGGATTCTTTTTTTAATATTATTATTCATCATTTTACCACTAATATTCAAAAATTACTTTTTTTCACTTCATCATCTTTTTTAAATTTACTAAAAATCTTCCAATTAGATGGAAACTGCGGAAACTATTAATTAAAAATCTTTCTATTAAAAAAACTCCAAATTTTTAATTATTTATCATTTTACTGCCCATATTTGAAAATCATATATCAAAAATCATGAATTGAAAATCAAAATAATCAGGTTATAAAAATACAACCAAAACATTAAAAACATATCTAGTATCATGAATTATAACGGTTTATAATTTTTCTTATTTTTTCGGTCCCGAACTTTTATCACATATTTATTTTAAACGTTATATTTTAAATAAATAAATTTATTTTATTAAGATTAAATATTAAATAACCTATACTATTACCTTTTAAAACAATATTTAATTTATATACTTTTAAATAATATTTATAAAAAGAAAATATTACTTTTTAATTGATAATTTGAAAAATAATTATTTTTATATATACATTTAAAGAATAAAATTGAAAAAGATATATTAAATTTAGTTATTTGGAGCGAAATAACCATCTGTACTTTGTTTAATTATTGAGAAACCTGCTCCCCTAATATTCAAATAACAAACTAATTGTATTTGGTAGGATAATAAATTATTCAAAGTGATAAATACCGCAAGCAAATTAATTAATACTGTATTTATTTTCAAGTAATACCCTTAATATAATATTAAAAAAAACTATGGAATTCTCTAATTCAAAATATTTTATTTTTATCTTCTTAACTCGTTTAATTATCTTTTCAACATTTTAACTCATTTAATTTTTTTTTTAATTATACAATTATTGAAGATATTTATGAAAGTAATTTTTATTTTTATTTAAATGTGATGACAAAATTATGAGAAATTGTATATTCAGTCTGTATTTTAATAATTGTTCTGATTTATATGTAGCTCCCGCACATATGATGGGAAGAGAAAGCTGATGCCAACAATAGAAAAAAAAAAGTGAGACTTGAGATCACTGTTATATAGTCTATTGATGCCGGTGATGAGCCAATTCGTACCAAATCTAGACAAATGAAAAGTTAAGAATTTTCTCTTTGTAAAATCAGAAACCAACACCTGGTGGTTATTTGCAAGATCAGTTTTAACAAGCTATTACAAAACCTCATATTTCAAAAATAGACCTTTTGATCCATACACAAACTACACAAGCTCAAACGAAACTATTCTCTGTCAAGACTCATTCCACAGCATGTATCCAACAAATACTTCATAGTCTTTTACAAAAACTCAAGTTGTCCGCTTGGCGTGGTTTTTGCTTCCGCCTTCATCCGAGCCATTCGCTTTCTTGAAAAAAACTGGTCTTCATTACCTCTTGATATCAAAATCGGTATTTTAAACCCACAAATCAAATAACCATCAGTTAGAGAAGCCGTTTTCAAAATTCTGAAGTCAAATCCTGAGTTAGCTTTATTTGTTGATATCTAATGTAGGAAAGAATTATGGAACCTAAACCCCCTCTTTATACCTGAAAAATAGTTTCATTCCAGCAAAATACCTAAATCTAAATTTAAAAGTATAAAATTGAAATAGTAAATTCGATATTAATAAGTTTATTGCGGTATTTAACATTCCCTAAATTATTAATATGTATTATTATATATTGTATTAGTTCTTGATTGTGGCATACTATACTGAGATTTAGTGTGGCTTTATAATACCTCCACAGTCAAGATCCTTGATCGTAATGGTGGCAGTTAACTAACTAACTTCGTCCCATTCCAGCCTCCGGATTATCATTTTATTGACTTTGTCAAAATAGTCAATGCGCATTACTATGATGGGCTTTTTATCTTTAATAGTAGTAAATAGTAATTATAATGGGCTTCTCAATCATAAATGAAACCCCATTCTCTAGATGATTTTCCCATTATTAAATAATACTAATAATAGTAAATATATTACAATTCACTATTCTTAATAAATACGTCCTCTGTTGCGATTTAGTTGCAACATTTGAATAGTGTATATTATTCATGAATCAATCTTATTTCATATTTTATTACTTATGTATAAAGAAAAATATAGTTAAGTGGGATTTTATTTTATTCATCTTGATGTCTAATTTTCAAATATAAAATTTATAATTTTAGTTATGTATTATTAAATATATTTGCGGTTAAAATTAAGCATTGGATAGCGTGCTCACAAAAAATGTTGCAACTATTTTGAAACGGATGAAGTATTACCTTATTAGGATACATATTTCTCTTATTTTGGAGAAAAGAATATCCCGGTAGGTTGACAATTTCAGGCCAATTTTCTTCGGTTGGAATCTCGGTATAGCTATTTAAAAAAAATTAATTAATTTTTTTAGAAAAATTAAAAAATTATTATTTTTAGACTAAAATAACAACTTAAAAATTTGATGCAGCTGGTCTTCATCATCCATCCCTTTTGAATGGAGAGTCTTTGAGATCAGCTCTACCAAATTATACCCAGCGCACCATATATCCATATCGGTAGAAAATGCCTGTGAGCCCAAAGTAATTCTAGAGCCCTATACCTAAACGATACCACCTATACATATATATTTTATTAATAAAATACCCTAAATCCAACAAAATATATATATATTTATTTATATACATAAATTAAACTCATGGTTATTTATTTCCTTAAATTTGACCGCTCTTCCAAAATCACAAATTCTCAATTGGCAAAAATTACGATTTACTAATAGATGGTTGGACTTTCTTTTGATCAGTATGTTAGTGAACTTTATAACAACTGGTAGCAAAAGACATCGATCGTCGACCACGTGTATGAAATTTCCCCTATGAACTTTCGCAAATTGAGATCGTCGACCACATGTATGAAATTTCCCCTATGAACTTTCGCAAATTGAGAGTCATAGGCTCCAATGATATGGCAATAATATTGTTTTCCATTTCTATGGAATCTGTTATCCTGCATGTTAAAACAAATCAAAAGTAAGCTAGTTTAAATAAAAACTATAATCTACTATTCAAAATCGAGGCAACCACCATAACATAATAATCAAGACAGATTTGATGCAAACTAACCGATAATAAACTAGAAAAATTGTAAAGAATTAAAGTAAACCTGTCAGGACCACACCATAATCAACCTAACACAATCCAATTTGATGTAAATAGAATGCGTCCTACTGCTTATAAATTATAAATTGAAAAATTTTAATAAAAAAAAATCTCTTATTCATCATTTTTACCATCATAAAAATTACCCTTTTAATTTTATCTTTGTAAAATTTACTAAAAATACATCAAATTCATATAATTAAAGCGCTTTATTAGACAGTTTTTTTAAGCAGATTTTTTTAATCTTTTATCCCTCTTCCTCGGCTGGAATTGACTTGCTACAAAAGTTTTTCGCGTCAATCCTGAGGAGAGAATAAAAGCTGAAGTTGCTCTACAGCACCACTTTTTCGATGACTTGAGGAGGCAGATTGATGATCCGAGAATACTATATCTTTAAATTTTTGCTCTATGCACATGTGGACTTTATTTGTTTTGTTACATTTTTATTAAATAGATACATTATTATTAGTATTATTACTGTGTTAGCATGATATATATATAATATACGTCCCTGGTTATTCTATTAGGTAGAACTAGTACGAGTTTGATAGATAATTATATGTATGATACAGATCAGATTAGTAGGTGTTTGTTGAGGAACAAATATTGGACACACTAATTACAGAATTACTACATGGTGACGTCTTTAGTAATTCTAGTAATTGTTATGATTTTTGAATCCTTAGACCTGAGTATGTCTCAGTTCCTACATCATGATTATGATTTTTTAATATAGTCAAACTTTATCTTTAACCAGATAACCATAAAAACCTATAATTGGACGTTATTGACTTATGCATTGGGAGTGATTATACAATATGGGATTTATTCCTCTCGATGATCTATTGGGCCACTTGATTAAGTCAAATTGAGAAAATGCATGATCATGCTAAAATGAATTAGTAAATGGCTATTAATGTCATTTGACTTATCAGTTTACTTAGGGACTGAAAAAAATAATATTTGAACAAAACATGGTTGATGTGTAACATGTTATATATCCAAATAAGATATCGTGTAATAGAATGATTATAACATAAACTATCAATAGGTACAGTTAAATTATTTGGTTAGTTATAATGTCTTGCTAAAGACCAATTATGATTAGTGGCCTTTCATAGTGTATCGGGCTTACAACCAAATAATAGCCTATTGGATCACAGTCAGATCATAAATGAGGGAGTTAGGGTTTCTAGTAAATGTTTCTATTTAAGATAATAGCAAGACTGTCAAATATTCATTTGAGAACAAGAAAGGAATAAAGTTTTAAGAAACTCTAAAATTCTTTGAAACCTTAGTTTGTCAGTCTAGTAGTTGACCTATTGCTCGCGATTGTGTGTGACACAATAGAGGGTGATGGTTTTAATCGTGCAGCACCTTTAATCCGGAGTCACGAAGATATGTAATCATCAAGAATCCGAACCTTCTTCATTCCTACATTCATATTATCATACAATGATCTTTTTATTTTTTATTTCCTCTGCATTGTATGTGATGCACTCATATGATTACATGATAATTTCCCAATAATGATAACGAATAAAGACAACAAATTGACACAATCGCTTTAAATCAGTAAATAGATTTAGTACATGTATATGTTTGGGGTTGTTTGTAATTATGAAATAATCACTTCTTGTGTGGTGAAATATCAAACATACATTTCATCCGTCCCAAATTGACATTCATACATTATTGTTCTATATGTAAATTTAGAAGAAAAGAGTGGTGTATTTGGGATTTTATCACCCCATAAGTGATTATTTTACAATCACAAGCAACCCCAAACATGACTACCAATGATTATGAAATAATTACTTATGAGGTGGTGAAATTTCAAATATACTCTTCATTCATTCTAATTGTATATTCATGCATCGATCTTATGTATATAAATTTAGAATGTACAACATGTATGTTTGGAATTTCACCACCCAATAAATGATCATAATCACAATCACCCCAAAACACTTAACCAAGTATCAAACACTTTAATAAACAATCCAAATCATTTCTATATTTACCTCATTATGTTTGGAGGATTAAGAATCAAACACTCCAGCTTCATCTAACTTCCTCTACGATTCAATTGGCATTGGGCGGGCTGTTTACTTTCAATAAGTATAACTATAATGGGCTTGGGCTTTTTATGTAATTATGATGGACTTCATCCCAAGTACTTGTGTTTTTGTGTTCTGTTTTGTTATATTATGACCTACCTAGTTTATTTAAGATAATATGGGAATGAGCCCCTGTACTCAACCAAACGTCAATCATATCATATCATAACTTCACTTGAATAAGTCATATACCACTGGAACAAGGTTTAGGTACAAAACCGATGTAAATACTGAGGATCATAGTAGCAAAATCCACACATATGCCAGGAAGATACATAATAATCGCGGCCTATAGACTAATCCGAAGAAGAATATGTAATGTTATTCCGACTAGAAACAGCAGGTTTACTTTTGTATGGAAGATTCGTCGAGTATTTTCACTTCCCTCTTCAGAAATGTAGGCAATACAAAGGCTGCTGAATGCATCTGTTCACACAACCATGCAATGCAAATCATATCAATGTCGAGAGATTGAAAATACAAGCAGCAGAAGTGGATGAATGCAAGTCTAGAATTAAGTTAAGAAGCTTGTACCTCGGAATTGTAGAACCTAAGCTCCCTCTTATGTTCTACAGCTCCCTCAAGCTTCTCAATTGGATTTACAGGGTTTTTGAAATCAACAGGAGGTCCTTCTTTTGAGCATAGCACGAATCCAATCACACCGCTGCAAGACGAGGATATATTACATAGTGTTTAGAAACTATGGGAACATATAATAGTGAGTAACAAAATTCTGGACCGACATTTTATTACCTTGGATATGTTGGAACACTTGTCCAAGCATAATGAACGGAGCCTTTAAATGTCTCGCGGCAGATGGTAATAATATCTTCAATAAGATGAGTATGGAGCCACATGCTTTCAGCCATGTTACAGAGGACGCCACCAGGCCTCAAGGCTCTAGAAATTGTCTGAAAGAAAGGTTTCTCCACAAGCTCTTGAGCAGGACCTAAATCAAGATGAGGAATGTCAGAAACGGAAATTATCGATAAAAATTTATAATCATTTACAATTATTCAAGAAAGAAAAATCTAGGGTTGATAGAAGATAGGTGAGTCCTACAATATGAACTTACCAACAGGGTCAGATGAATCAACAATAATTGCATCGTACTTCCCTTCAGGCGCTTGTCGAAGAAATTCAACAGCTGTCAGGCAAGATAATGGGAGGTGAGATAAAAAATCATCCACTGCAATTGTACATGGGGAATAAATAGGTCAAACATACCATCGCCAACATGTAGCCGAACTCGAGGGTCTTCGAAACCAATAGCCAACTCTGGGAAAAACTCCTTAGAAACCTGAAGGAGGAATTATGTCAACGGAAAAATCTTCTGCAGAAGGAAATGTTACAACAACCACTTACATCTATGACCATCTTATCAATCTCACAGATATCAATATGTTCCACAGAGCTATGGCGAGCAATCTCCCTAAGAACACCACCATCACCACCACCAACAACTAGAACCTGTATTTTGGATAATGGATCGATAAGTCAAATGATTATATTACAAATCCACAAAACACAGACTTAGCAGCAACTGCTTTTAGCCAGTGTGTGAGTGCATAAGACACTTGAGTACAAAATAGTTCAGCATTTACAGTTTTGGGAGATGGAATCGAACAAAGCGGAAGATGGGCTATCATCTCCTGGTAGGCACATTCGTCTTTCTCAGTGAGTTGAACAATTCCGTCAAGAACAAGCACCTTCCCATATGCTTCTGACTGCAGATAATAAAATAATTGGAATCAAACATATGAATTAGAGTTGAAAATAAAGACACAATAAACAGCACAGGCAAATAGAGCTACAATACAAAAAGAAGCAGACAGGTTATAACAATATAACATTAAATCAATCTAATCTAGTAATGAGTTGAGAATACAAACCTCAAAAACCAGAACCTCTTGGAAATCAGATTTTCCCTTGAACAGATTTTTTTTCACTTTCAATGAATGTGCTTCTCCTACAATTGCACATACACAAGATAAGCCACAAAACATTGTAGTAAACAAAATCGAAAGAAAAAGTTCATCAAACTGGTAAAAGTCATTTGCAAATCAGGAGAAATTCTAGTTTGACATAATAGAGACGCACTACAGTGAGGTTTGCCAGAGATTGTTTTAAACTACGATAACGGCTCTATAAACAACCATTAGAAGAGAAGAGAAAGAGAGATCTTAGCCCTAACAAACAGAAGTGGATAAATGTGCCAGCAATTACAGAAGGATATAAACAGATAATGATCCAAATATAACTGTTGAAGCATCGATTATGAGAGAAACACATACCGGGCCACATAGGGTTGTTGAAGTACATAAAACTGCCAGGATTACCTGGAAAATGGGACAAAACATCAAATAATATTCAACTAGTTAAGCCATTTATGATTATAAATCAGAACAAGTCAAATGAATCAGATAGCAAGGATGATCAGAGATAATGACCAGAGTGGAATTTAGATTCCGAAAACCACCCAGAGACAACGGTGGAGTGGCATTTGGCTTCCAACTCAGGAGCTGAAGCTCTAGCCTTTAAGCAACAAGAAGGGATCTCCTTCACAGCACCATTTCCTTCACTCGCCTTCCCATCCATAGTCTTCTGGCATTCCAAACCTCTTCCTTCGCCGCCCTCCATAAACTATCCTTTTCTTCTCTGGCTCCAGTCTCTACATTTCAAAACATATTGCAAGGAAATGATTTCATCAAAACTTCTGAGATTTCACCAAAACTTCTATATCCAAGAAATTCGATTAAAAAACACAAAACAGACAACTAAAAAGAGAGACACTATTGTCCTAGAAAAATAAAGCACACACTTGCTAGCACCAAACCAGTCATGTCAAAAGTGACATAAAAAAGAAGAGAAATACTTTTACGCCTCACAAAGCTAACTAAACCTCTCCAACATAAACCGACAAAGGAAGTGATTGCAGAATAAGCCCACAATTCTAGTGATAGTGGAAAATGATAGCAATGAATACCAAATCAAAGCAAATCCACCATATACAGAACTAACAACAAGCTAACCTATACTCTATATACTTAAATCAAACAAAACAAACATGCCAACAATTGTCTGCATAAGAAAGATGAGAAATTGTTTATCCAAACAAGTAATATCACCTCAACCAAACAATCTTCAAGCTTCCTTTAAGTTCCAACGACCACAAAATAACTCAATCCTAGTTTCTAACACAACAACAGAAAGCAAAAACAAGAATGATAACACATTACCAATTCTTTTATTCCAACAATCAAAGTCGTGAAAGCCACAATCTTTCGTCAGGACAAGATAGTCAAACTCAATCACCTAAACAAAACCAATTCTCTACAATACTTTTCTACCAAAAGCAATAAAAAAAGCACAAGTCAAACCACACTAGCTGACACAAGATAAACAAAAACATACATTAAAAACAAATTCCATAAAACAAAACCCCCATGTTTGGTAGCTAAGAAGAAACTAAAAGGAAAACGCCAACAAAACAAAAATCAACAACAATCCCCACCTCCAAAGCCACAAACTTTCCCTCTACCCAGAAACCATCTCTGCCAACAAACAAAAACCCACCTAGGGTTCGCCCAGAAACAACATCATAACATATATCAAAACATACCCAGATACAAAAACCAAATAAAGATCACATTTTTAAGAAATATAACCTCAAAGCAACAAAATCAACAACACAAGAAAGTGAGATTATAAGGAAATTAAATGGGATAAGAAGAGAAGAGAAGGGTTTTGTTTTGTTACCTGATGTTAATGACAGTGAAAGTGACGGTGTTGAAGGAAGACTCTATTTTTATTAGTTTTTGTCGGAGAGAAAAAAATGAAAATTGTGTGATTGATTTGTCTGGGGAAGAGAGAGTGTGAGCGGGAAATTTATAGTGAAGAAGGAAGTGTCTCCATTTTCTTTATTCACTCTCTTTTTGCGTTGTGTTCTATCTCTTTTGCAGAAGATGTGTGTACATATGAAATATATTTATAGTTATTTTTTTATTTACAATTAATGCTTATAATAATAGTTTTACCTATTTTTGCAATAAAATATACTATATTTAATTTTCTTTGATTCAAAATATACCATAAAATATAATTAAAAAATGCTTGATAATAAAATAAATAATATAATAGTGATTTAGTAATAAAAATTCCATAAATGATAATCATGAAGTAAGATGTTTAAAAATATTTATAATATATTTCTTAAATAAACTACTAAAAAATCATTAATTTTTTATTATAATTTATTACAAATATTATTATATAATTTTATTATACAGATTTAATAAAGATTATATAATAATTTAAAATTATAATAAATTTGATTTGAACTAAATTAAGTTTAAATTATTTAATATAATTTATTTCCAAATAAACTAATATGATTTAAATTAAGTTATTTCTTACCATATATATTAAAATAAAATATTTATTTAGTATTAGAGTGCAAAAGAGAATATATGCTTATTTGCATTTAAAGTACAAAGACTATTATTTTCTAATTAAATTATTTGAAAGCTATCCATGTGATTTTGATACTCATTTGAAAATAATGATAAAATTTTTATTTATCTTTTCTAGAAACTTTTGTTTAATGGTCAAAATTCATGATCTATAGTTAAAGTATTCAATACAATATTCAAGATATTCTTACTTTGATTAGAGAGAGTTCATTCAATACTCATTTGTTTGTTAAAGTCTCGAAGCATATTTCTAAAAAATATATATGTACATATTCCATTCATATTCTAACAAATTCACATTAACTTTATATTTATTTATTTCGAAATATGTAAACTAGCACATGCAAAATTCCCTTTAAAAAATACTACAAGAAAAAGGTGACATATTTCACTATCATACACATACTTTCATCTTGTTGTTATTATTATTTTTTTAAACGAAGTTAAAGACAATATATGGATGATATATGGTAGTATGTTTGAGAACTTGAATATAAACAAGATTAACTATAAATTACATCAAAAATATATTAATCTATCAAACAATAGCATGTACAATGTACATATGTAGTATTAGTACATAAAAGCAAAGTTGTCATATGATTAAAATGAGAATTGAATAGATGGGGTAAGTAGGATCCACACACACATCAAATTGATATTAAAATGTCCAACTACAAACAAAATTGATTCCACCATGTAATCTACCTACCAACAAACAATTTCACACACTATTATTGTGAATAAAACAAACACGTTTTTATATAAGGTGTACATATCGTTTGGAATCTTATGGTTGAATATGACAATGCCTATCAAATATATCTTCAACTAGATTTGACAATATTTATGCATTGCGATCATATGTATGAATCGTTAAAAAAAAAAAAAAACAAAACAAAACAAAAACAAACATTGTTTAAAAAATATTTACATTTTCCTTTAATTTTTAGTATTTTTATTTTAATTTTCCACCTTTTCAACATGAAATGACACACAATTCACATTGTCCCTACCATTACATTGTATTGACTATAATTCAATTAAGTTGTTGAATATCGATTATTCAATCATCATTGCTTAGAGAACATATACACAAAAGTCTCTTTCAAGATGTTTCACGTTGGATTAAACAATATATAATTCAAGGTTTAGTAAAGTATAAGCTTGGTTTTATATTGGTTTTGTGAAAGCAAATTCTTTGCGAAAGCAATGTTTGATTGTGATCTTCTTTTCTTTTAATTAATATATTGAGATAGTTTTTATTTTTATTTTTGTATATTATGATAATCTTTAGGTAATAAACAATTTAATTGGAATGAGGTGGTTGGTTGTAATAGTAGACGCTGGAATTTGATAAAGTTGGCGGTTGAAAGAATATTTGAAAAGTATTTTGAAAAAAAAAGCTTGTATACATCTATACTATGAACAGCAGTCTAAAAACTTTCGGTAAAAGTTGGTATTCCGTCGTAGCGGTCTGATGAACACTATTCACGTAACTTTCTTCCTCAATTGAAATATTTTTTATTATTATTATTAATAAGTAAATTCAAATAATTACATATTTTTTAAAAATTTATATCTAACCACTATTTCTAACATTTACAACTGTCACTAAGCAGTTATTTCAATCGCTATTTTGACAGTAATTTTATCCGCTATTTCAAACCATTAACCACTACAACTATTGAAACCGCTAATTTTAACCGCTGACGCCGAATATAATCTAAAATTAGTTTTTCGTAGAGGTGTGAATCAGTCGAGTCCCGAATATACTCAAGCTCCACTCGTGAAAAATTAGAGTAAGATTGAATTCGAACTCAAACTCATCGAGCTGCCAAAAATCAAACTCGAACTCAAACAATAAACCAGTTGAACTCGAATCGTTAAAACTCGTCGATGTTTTTATTAATAATTTTTCAACTTTATATAATTATTCTTACTCGGTGTTTTTATTAATAATTTTTCAATATTTAATGTTCTCGATTTGAATTTTAGTGTACTCGAACTCTACTTTCTGGATATGTTTGTAATTTGTCTTTTGGAATGGTTTTTGTTAACTATAGTCCATATATTTCTCCACCAACTGGCCCACAACACTAACAAAGAGCCCAAACTTGAAAACCCCATACCCACTAATTCAAAAATCAATTAAATCATTATTACCCCAACTCCACAGCCCATTTGATCCAAACTCTCTCAACTTCCCAACAAGTTAGCTTTAGCTTTCCAACCCAAAAAAATTTGGATACTAGTTCACACCACAAACACTTGCACTACAATTCAACAAAGAAACTCATCAGCTTTACACAGATCAACCACTATAACACTTATGTTATCTTTGCTCCCACGAGACATAGCTAGATCCGCCAACACATTCGCCGCCCGGGAAGCTCGCGTTCCGTCCACCTCCGCCGCCGCCGCCCATTTTATCCGTCCGGCGAAACATTTCCTCACGACTTGACACGCCACTTCGTTGGATACCACGTCCCATAAGCCGTCGCTGGCTAGGATGAGAAACTCGTCTGTGTCTGTGCGTTGGTTGATTGTCACTTCTGGTTTTGATATCACGTATGGTTTCAGATACTGGTCACCTATTGATCTTGATGTGGCTAGAACTCCGAGGATTCTGTAGCCGTTCCAGTTTATGACTCGTCCTCCTGCTGCTTCTACTCTTCTCATCTCGTCTGGTCTATCCGGCTGCATTTGCATAAATTGCATATCTCAATTTACATCCAAAACTGAACTATAAACAATAAACAAATCTAACTGTGTGTTCGGGTCAGCTGTTTCATTAACGTCTGAACGCAGTCTCCGCGTAGCGTTTTGAAAAAAAATAGTATTATGAAACAATTTCAAAAAATAGGGGTTCGATAATAACTTTTCAAAATAGCCATTAACAGTTCACTTAGTGGTACGAGAAACGCTATTCAAATTAGCTTTCGCTCCAATCGCTTTTATAAAACTTGTAAATTACAAATTATATCTACCGGTAACCGCTATTTCAACCGTTATTCTAATCGCTATTTTACAAATTATGTCTACCGGTAACCGCTATTTCAACCGTTATTCTAATCGCTATTTTACAAATTATGGCTGTGTTTGGCATAAGTTAAAACTCTAAAGATAAAAAAATATCTTTATTTGGATCACCAGCTTATAATTTAATATGATTGTTTTTTAGGGAGTTTTTAAAACGTTCCTGGAAGCAACCTTTACTGTTTGAGTGAGAGAGTTTCGAAAATTCTTCCTAAATTGTCCTCATTAATATTAGTTTTAAATTACTTTTTTTTTCATTATTTTATTTCATAATATTTTTTATTATTTACCTTAATTTTATTTACAATAAATTAAATATTTATTTTTTATGAAAATATAAAAAGAAGTTGATTTTATAAATTTATTATTTAATTTTGTTACTTATTGAGAAAAAATTTAATAATAAAATTTTATTTTAAACATAAAAATAATTTTATTATAATATGTCATTTTACAAATAAAATGCTAATTTATCAAACAATATTTATTAAAAATACTAATTAAAACACTAAACATTAACTACTAAACACTTTAAAAAAACGCTAAACTAAACACTTTAAAAAAACGCTAAACGTTTATATCTGCCGAAAACCGCAATTTCAATCGCTATTCTAATCGCTGGACCGCTAACCGCTAGTAGCATCAAAACCGCGGCTAATTTTAATCAATTTTAACCGCTAAATAATTCTATATAAGATCATATAGTACTAAACCTAATGTATAAAAGTAAAAACCAATCATGAAGCAAAGGCTATATCTATACAATTAACAAACAATTTCAAGTACAAACATAATAAGAACAAATTAATTTAAAATTAATAAGAATAAAAAATTATACAGCTTACCTTATGATCGACAGACAAGGGAACAACACCACCACCTCTAGAGAGAACAGCTCTAGAGTCACCACAATTAGCTACAACCACCACATCTTTATTAACCACCGCAACAACCGCCGTCGATCCGACCATCTCCTCCGCCACTTGATCTCTATTCACCTCCTCATCCATCCTCTCAAAACACTCCTCCATCACCTTCTCCCATCCTCCACCACCTCCGTCTTCCTCCATCACTTCCATCAACACTTCATGTAACCGCTCCTTACACGCTTCCGCTACGCGGGACCCACCGTGTCCGTCGTAGACACCGAAAAAGTCAAATCTCTCTCCTCTGACCACGCCTTCCTCCACTCTCACTGTGTCCTCCATCTCCGGCCTCCGTCCGATTATCGAAACCGAGCCGTGCGAAGTCGGAATCGAAGATCTCCCCGTCGGCGACTTCTCTGGTGAATCCTCCGGCGACGATGAAGGATACGATGATGACGACAAAGACAGCTCCGTCAGCTTCTCCTCCGTCGGTTCCGTCTCCTCCGTCGATGACTGTTTCATTTTCCGAATTCTCATCTTCCTCCGCCGCGACACCTTCGCTTTTTTAATCAAACCAAGCCGACGACTCTCCACCTCCGAAACCGACATTTCCGTCCACCGTACCGGCGGCGATCTTCTTCGTTTTCATCTTCATCGCTAACATAATTGTACGAATCTAGAAAGAATCGTCGTCGTCATAGTCATTTGATTTTTATTTTTTTAATTAAAATCATTTATAGTGTTAGCAGAGTGAGAGGTGGATAGTTGTGTGTTTAAAAACACGAAGCGTGAAAAGCTATTTAAATCTGAGCCGTTAGATTGAAATGTGGTCCACTGAGTTGGTGCCACGTGGGGACGGTGGAAGGACAATCGAGTGGTTAGATTTTTCAAAAGTGAAACGTGGACGGTTTAAGATTTAGGTATATGAACACATGGCGTTCGGATCAGTTTGATTGTGATTCGGGTCCGATTTCTTTGGGTCCCACTTCTCTCAACGATTTGGGGTCTAGAAACGCAGATTACGTGGCGTCTCGTGTTTGTTCTGGTCGGGTGTTTTTTAATTGCGGGCGAGTTATTCTCTACTGATGGATTCATTATAGTTACCCTGCACCTTCATTTCAGCGGCTGATATCGTACCACCTGGCATCTAATATCAAATTATTTTATTTTCGTAATTTCAATAAATATTGCGAATATTTGCAAATATATATATTAAAAAATTTTAGAATAATATTAATTTTTTAAATTATAAAAATTAATCTTTAAAAAATTCTAATAATAATTTTTTCCATGGTTCAAAAAGTGGAATAGTAGGAATAATTATATATATATTTATTTATTGTAATTTTATATTTTAATTTAATTTATTTTATTCGAAGCAAATATAATATATCCATTTTGATATATTTTTATAAAAAAATTTAAAATAGAATTTTATATTTTGACTTAAAAATATAATTTTTTTTTAAAAATAAAAAACCCAAAAAATACAAACTACCTAAAAATATTTATTTTTGATAGTTTTTCTTTATTAGACTAACGATAAGAACGTAACACCATATAATTTTCCATTAATGTTGCTTGCAAAGGAATGTTGATATATTTTTCAATATTCACAAGGACACGTGTCAAATAAAAACAATAATGACGTGTGCACACCAGGGGTATTATTGTCCAAAAAATAAGATGTGGATTGTTTTATTCGTTGTCTTTGCCAAAATTAGAGCTTTTAATTGAAAAGACAAAGGAAGAAAGAAAAAAAATATCTTGTCTTGTTTTGGCTTGAGTGACATGTGCATTCAATCGACCACACAAATACTATATTACATGTTGGTTTTCTATTGGTTGGAATTTATTTAATTGTTTTTTATTTGAAATAGTTTATTTTATTTGGTTGTTTTGGATATTTTTTCTGACAGGAAATCCAGTTGTTTGGATGAATCTGAATATTAAAGTTTAGTTTGGTTTGACCTTAATGGATTGATTTTAAGTGTAAATCTGTCAATAATTGACCTTGGATTCTTCTGTGGAGTTCTGAGATGATGAGGTTTGGTTACTGTACCTATCTTCTTCTCAATAATGCATGTGAAGAAGAGTCCCATTTGTTTAGAAATGCTTTTCATTGCTTTCAAAGTTGATTTTTATGTTAACATGTGATGGATCAAAAATAGAAATAAGGGTAAAGTTGTTATTCTCTTTAAATGGGAAACTATGGGCTAGAAATGTGAGGTAAGATTGGAAAATTTTGATGGCTTTGAAGGGAAGGATTTAGTGTAGCAATGTAGCACAAATTCTCTATAACTTAGATATTTGGAGCATGTTTGGATGAGTCACTTTTGACTTTCCACTTTTGAAAGTTGTTCGTTCATGTGGTTTGGATAACTTTAGATCATTGGATTTTTTAAACACTTTAAGAGGAAGTTAAAGAACCGTATGGTATGACCTATATAAGCACTTTTACTATTTTCTAATATAAAAGTAATTTTATGTATTGTCTGAATAGAAATCCGAAAGTGCTTCAAGAAGGAGAAGTGCTTTCAGTGAAAGCTATTAAGGTGGTAGTTCTACATTTTTGCATATGTTTTCTTACAAATGGCTTCTCTTTCTCATTATCAACCTCCAGAATCAAAGATGAGGTTTCATTAACATGTACTCAGAAGAATAAGCTTATGCAACAATGGCACAACAATTCAATGAACAAATACTATCTACTTCATTTTGCTTGTACCTAATGCAAACAACAAAGATATATTCAAATATCTAACTAAAGATGAAAGTCTCAGAGTTGTTGTTACCAGTAGTCATTGCAGGAGCATGATCCATCCTTGATATGATGAAACCGGTTTGAGTCTCTCAGCACGATTTCTCTGCCAGTGACTGCTGAAATGTACTTGATTGCAGTGTGGCAATCATTGCAAACTCTTAGATTCTTGAACACTCGAATAGGTTTTGATTTTGATGTGCATATAAGACCATATGTAACAGCAATCTTTTCACTGTGTTGAAACAAGTATTGCACCTTCTGTTCCTCATCTAGTTCATGAAGGACACAACTAGTATCCGGAACATATCCCAGTTCTTTGATTTTCGACGCAAGTTGGTCAAGTTCGCTGTAGATTTCTAGCGCTTGTGGGTGTGTAGTTTCACCCACATGAAATTTATGTACTACATTGTCAACCTCTATCCAACTGCAACCGGCTTCTTTCATCAAGCTCTTTTCTTTCATGCTTTTTCTGATAACTGCGACTTCTTTCCATTGTCCAGCTGAAGCGTATAAGTTTGATAGCAAGATATGCGCTGCAGGGTCATTTGGATCCTGCTCAAGAATCATTTTTGCAGCATGTTCGCCGAGCTCTGTCTTGTTGTAAGTTCCACAGGCTCCAAGGAATGTGCGCCAAACCAGAACATCAACTGCGAAGGGCATTGATTTGATGAACTCTAAGGCTTCCTCGAGGGCTCCTGATCGCCCTAATAAATCAACCATACACGCATAATGTTCCATTCTTGGAACAATTCCATGTTCTTTGGACATGGATTGAAAGTGTTTCCATCCTTCAGATATCAAACCAACGTGACTACATGCTGATAAGACAGCAATGTAAGTGACTCCATTTGGTCTGATGCCTGTTTGAAGCATATCACGGAATATCTCTAATGCTCTTGCTGCAAATCCATGTTTTGCAAAACCAGTAATCATCGAAGTCCAGGAAATAACATTTTTGTCTTCCATCTGCTTAAATACTTGGAAAGCAGATTCTATATTTCCACACCTAGAATACATGGATATCAAAGCATTGCAGACACAGCGATCTTTTGCAAATGCTGACTTCAGTATCCGGCTATGGATTTGCTCACCTTTACCAATCGCACCAATACTTGACGCGCCACTCAAAAGACTAGCGTATGTGTAAGCACTAACCCCAACTCCAGTATCTTCAATTTCTTGCAGAATTTCAAACGCCTCCTCAGAGTTTGAGCTCTTGGCATATGCATTAACCATAGTATTGTATGAAACCAAATTCTTCTCAAATAGACATTCAAATGCTTTTCTAGCTTCCTCCATCTTACCGGACCGAGCATACATACTAATAAGAGAATTTCCTACTACTTTATCCAAACCAAGGCCCCTTTTCACAGCATGAGTGTAAACTTGTTCACCCACATATGAATCCAACAGATTCCCACAAGCTTTAAGTACACTAGCAAATGTGAAATGATTTGGCGCAACACGACCTTCTATCATTTCACAGAACAACCCGATAGCTTCAGAATCATAACCCCCACTTTGCACATAGCCTGTAATAATCGCTGTCCAAGCCATGACATTACGTTCCAACATACGATCAAACACCATCCTAGAATCAACCACTGATCCATCCACAGAACACTTAGCATACATATCAACCAAACTACAACCTACACAAACATCTGAAACCAATCCTGTCCTAATAACCCAAGAATGCAACTGCTTGCCCAACATCAATGACTCCATCTCTGCACAAGCTGAAACCACCCCACTTAAAGTAAACCTATCAGGAACAAATCCACTCATTATCATATCTAGGAACAAACTAACTGCATCCTTAGGAAACCCCATCTGTGTAAACCTAGTAATCATCAACGTCCAAGAAACCACATTTTTCTCACTCATCCTATCAAACACCTTATAAGCAGACTCCAAATCACCCTCACCTTTCACAAACATATCAATCAAAGCACACCCAACACACACCTCCCCATCAAAAAACCCACACTTGATCAAAAACCCAAACACCATCTCACCAATCGAAACACACTCCACATTCGAACAAGCTCGAATCACCGCAGAAAAGCAATACTCATTAGGCGAAAAACCCGACTCAAGCATTTCAACAAACACCTTGACAGCATCTAAACTCCTACCAAAATTCCCCAAACAAGAAATCATCGCACTCCAAGAAACCAAATCCCTCTTCGTCCCCATCGATTGAAACACCCCACTCGCCTTCTCCAAGTCCCCGCATTTGGAATACAGACTAATGAGCGTGTTCAAAGTGACAGAGTCGGGAGCGAGTCGAGACTGAGTCAAGCGCGAGTGAACGAGTTTACCGAGATGAAATTCCCTAGCTCGGATGCAGGCCTTGAGGAGGAGAGAGTAGGTTTCGATGTCTTTCACGTGGTCGCCGTTCTGGGCGGCGAAGTCGAGCTCGGCGACCGCTTTTTGGAGGTGGCCGGCGTTGAGGTGGTCGAGAATTGGATGGGTTTGATGGGTTTTGAATTTGATGGAGGGTTGTGATGTCGTTGATGGTGATTGAGGTTTTTGGCGGTAAGGAGTTGAGGGTTTGAGAGGTGGAGATGTGAAGATGGCGGGAGAAGGAATGGAGACTGTCATGGTTGTTGTCCAACGGTCGACCGTTATCTTCTCCTAACCATTTTTTTATGTAGTTTATAAGATCAAATTGCTTAAAACCCCATACAATATCATTTATTTCATTAGGATGAATCTATTTTGTTATTTTGGAATATCCCCCAATAAGTACTCTAATGAGCTTTAAGTGATAATGATCCTTTTAAACTTCATTTTAAAAAATGAAAAATTCTAATCATGTAAAAATATCATCTAAATAATTTAAACTTCATTTTAAAAAACCAAAAATTAAAATTTGGTTGGTGATTTAAAAAGTATGTATATATCAAACCTAATTTTATGGTAAATATTATTTGCCATATAAATACACTTATAAGAGTTTAAATGATTTTAAATAATTTGGATGATAATGAAACGAAATTATAAACTATTTAGGACAATTTAGATTGTTGGACGAAAGATTTTAAAATTTGATAAAATAAATAAATAAATATTGACGAATATATAACTCATAGGTAAGTGAAATTTTATTGAATGATTTAAAATCTTAACCCTAGTATGTGTTATGATGAAACTCAAACTATAAAAATACACTTTAAAATATTCATTTCTCCATTAACTATAGCCACGGTCGAATTTTATATCGCTTACATTCGAATTGTAACAAATTATTCAAATTGTAACAAATTAATCTTATAAAACGAGAAAAAAAATAGTTAATAACATATCACATTCTAATAATAATAATAATAATAATTGATAGTCTACAAATGTTAAAAACAATTGAATTTATATTCGTATGCATTTGATAGGTAAATTGTAATATGTTTTCGTTCCAATATTCATAATCATTACAAGAATCACGTGTACACAAGTGTAACACATTCTCCAATCAACCTAAAAAAAAATGAAAATTTTGAAAAATGAGCTTTTTAAAGTTTAAAATACAATTATAGGCCCGTTTTGAAAACCATACAAAAACAGGTTTTTAAAAGTTTAGTTTTCACTCCATAGGTCGAATTTCCCAAAATATTCCTAAAACTTTACAATTTACGGATGCTGTGAATTATGCTCATAGTCTGTGAATTACGCTCACAGCTGTGATTGGCCTATGGAGTGAAAATCAAAGTTTAGTTTTACAAACTTTTCAAAAGTGACCTATAATTATATAGTAAATTTTTTATGGCCTAAAAATCCAATGTACTAAAAAAAAATAATAATTACACTTTATATACACATCTTAAACATTGTAACAATCCCACCCTCAAACCCCAAAAACCCTCAACACTCGGGCAACAATCTTCCGGGCGAATTCCGGCAAATGGGGCAAGAAGCATTAAGCTGAAGCCATTCATCAATACAATCAGCATGGAAGCAATGCGAGCACTCAGGAATTGTCTTTAGGGTTTCCTTTGGGTTGTACTCACATAAACATATTGGACAAGTGTTGTCGTCAGGTTTTGGAAGTCTTCGGCTCTCACCTAACACTATTTTTGGATATGATTGGATTGTTGTCATGTCTAGACCAGTTGTTGATGTGGGTTGTGGAGTGATTGTTGGGTTGTTTTGAGGTAAGGTTCGGTTTCTAGCTGATGATTTTAGTTTGCTTATGAAGACGAGAAGGATTCCTATTGAGCATAGAAGTGCTGGTAGGCCTACGCCGATTGTGACGGCTATTCTTGCTCCTTTTGGGATTCCTGCAAGATGGGAAGAAGTTGGTTATTTGTTTGGTTAATGTTTTCAAATGGGTTATATGGGTGATGAGAAGTAGAAGTTATTTTTGAAAAGTTGATAGTATAAAAATGATTTTAGAAAGTTACAATCTCTTTTAATTTCAATGGAATTTAAAATTGTTTTTGGAAATCGAAAGTCAAAAGTAATACATCAATTAGAAGTAAAAACTATTTTTGAAATGCTGATATTTCAAACTTTTTTTAAAGGTTGTTCTAAAAAGCAAAAAGTTTTTTCAAAAGTTATATAAACATTACCTCAAACAGCTTTTAGAAGTCGGAAGTTAAAAATTGATATATCCAAACAGAAATAAAAGTGGAGAAAAGAATTAAAAGTTATTTTTCAGTGGGTATTTCTAACTTTCTCTAAAAGTGGTTTTGAAAAATTAAAAACTCTTTTAACCATTATTCAAAGGTATGTTTAAGATAGCTTATGCTTTTAATTTATAATATAAGAAGAGAAACATAAACACTTTTTACAGAAGCATTATCTTAACTGTTTTCATTGAAAACATTTTTTCGGCTTATAAGTATTTCTGAATTTCTATCCAACGGATATAGAAAAGTGCTTTTAAAAAAAATAAAAAAATTGTAAAAATATTTATCTAACCCATAACAAATAGACTTTAAAAAAACACTTTTTTCAGTTTATAAGGGTGCGTTTGGTAAGCTGTTTTTCATTTTCGTTTTCATTTTTTAAATTTTTTAAAATTGCGTTTGGTAGGTATTTTTATATTTTAAATTTAAAAAATATAAAAATCATTTTTTGAAAACACACTATTAAAAATGTAAAAATTTGAGAAACAATTAAAACTTGTTTTCTAGCACCATTTTTCAAATTTGTTTTTCCAAAATTATATACAACCAAACACATTTTTAAAATTTAATGAAAATACTGTTTTTATTTTTATTTTTCTAATACAAAATTTTAAAAATGAAAACCAAAACATTTCTTACCAAACACACCCTAAGTATTTCTAAACTTTTACATCCAAAAAGTTATAAAAATACTTATCTAACTCATAACATATGGACTCTAAATACTGTTCCAAATTATTTTTACAAGCTGGAAGCCAAAAATTAATATATCCTAACAGAATCGAATTACCATTCCATGGTTATCAGAAAAGTTCTAAATCAGCATTGACACGATACGTTTGATATTTCTTTAAAAGTACAGCTTTGAGTTTATCAAAATCAATCACTATCTACCTACAGATATTTATTTATACAATATTCTACAACATCATATCCTGCACAAATATATGGTCAACCCCTTATCTTTAGTAGTTGTCAATCATCACATACTACAAACTCAAAAGTCAATACTTGATAAACTTTCACAAACCACAAAACTATCCAACCTTACCCACCTTTTAAATTCACAATACACTAACACCAACCACATATATAAATCAAAAGACAAAATAATTTAAATAAAACTATAGTGTTAAATTTAATTACCTTTTTCACCATTATAGTAACAACCAACGTCACTACTAGAGTTGTTCATGAACCCACACCGTTGACCTTTCCTTTCACATTTCGAACACATAGGTTGACTCCAACTCAGCCTCAGATTCTCTCCGAGGTCCGACGACATCACTTGCCCGTAAAACGGCCACCCCACCGGAACTTGGACCGTCGCGAACCGATTACATGACCCTGACGACGACAAAAGATCGAACACTCGACGTGAAGATGTTGCGAAAACGGTGTAGTTTTGATTACTGAGGCATCCAATTGGGTTTAAGTAGTTGTAGGTGGTGTAATCTAATGAGCAATTGAAAAATGTGAATTTTTGATAATATGAAGGAGTGAAAGGGGTGTTTGTGAGATTGAGTTTCAGGATTTTTTTCGGAAGGCAGAGGTCGTAGTCGTTTATCCATATCTCCTGTGTGGAATAGTCTATTCCTTGGATAAGGAATTTTCCGCTTGGCAGGGATAGTACTGTTTGGTTTGCGTTGTCACAGGATAATGTAAATCCGGGATAGCCACACGTGTTTGGTTGTTTGTGTTTTAGTCGGAATGGGAAATGAATTTCCGGGCCGCCGTGATTACAGGTGGCGGGCGGACATGTGTCGGTGGTGGTCGCGGCGGAGTTATGGAGGAGGAAAATGAAGGTGAAGAAGAGGGTTTTGAATATGTCCATGTTAGTGGACATCGTGAGTTGTTTTAGAATGGATAATATATGATGTTAAGACTTTATATTATATGGTTACAATATTAAACAATAGAAGGTCTAATGTAGCAATTTGATTTATGTCAATGCTATGGGTATAAGTAGACATTTTCATGGGAAATGTGGAGTGTTATTTTAATGATTATTTTATAACAAAGTCTCTATAGGTGTACGTACGTTTGGTTTTTTCAAGTAAGCAATTAGGCAAATTGGATTGTTCCAAGTTGTGAAAATGATGGGTTGATTTGTTCTTTTACGCACATTTAATATTTCATGGGCCTATATAAGGCCCAATGAGTACAAAAGTTTATAAAGCCCAAATCCGGCCCAATATCACTAGCAATCTTATTTTATTTTAAGATTAAAAATTAAAATTAAAAAATTAAAAATCAGAACATCGACCGTTTCGCTCCCAATCGCCGAACCGAGTCGGTTCGGGTCCTCTCGGGCCACCGACTTCACCGGTTTCTGCATTCACGTTGTCGTCTTCATCGTCGTCTTCTGAATCTTCTCTGTTTCCGAAACTTGGCTTGATCGGCTCCTTTTCGTTTTTGTTATCTCGATTCGATCTGTTGTCGTCGTGTTGTTGAGGTGTAGATGAAGACGAGAAGAGGAGGCGAGTAACTGAGACGGAAGCGGCGCCGGCAGATGTGGTGGAGGCTGCGGAGATCGACGGTAGCAGACGGCAGAGATTGTTCGTAGCCATGGATTTTCGATTTGTTTGTTGTGGAGTTTGTGATTTTGAAAACCCTGATTTGAATATAGAACCAAAATGACTCTCAATCGGCGGTGTAAATAGTGGACACGTGGAAGCATATTATTAATTTTTGGAAAAGAAATTAAAAAAATTGTGTTATTCTTATTGATAAAAATATAAAAGCTACTTATGGCTTATTATGAGTTGTAAAGTCACAAGGAACCATAATTCCAAACACGTCCTTATCTGATTAAGCTAGAGAGTGACCACCACCACCTACCATTTACAACAAACACTGAACTTGTAGTCCAGAGAGAGAAAGAAAAGTAAAGTGAAGAGAAGAAGAATGAAAAGAATTCCAAGGATTAAATTCCCACAAAGACACCAATCTTCATCTTCAGGTCATTCTCTTAACCCAAAATTCAATCTTTACTTCAATTTTATAAGCTTTTTGAGTAGATAAAGTTATTAACTTGATTTGCTATACTTAGGTTTATGGAAGTTTGATCTTCTGGGATGTGTATTTATGATAAAAGACTTCATTTGTGTGGTTATTAGTTGATTGTTTTGTGATTTGATCTTGGTTGTATTTAGTGATAGGTAGCTGTTGTGTTGTATGATTTGATGTAACCTAGTTTTTAACTTGTGATAAGGTATAAATGATTTTATGAAGATGGAATTTCTGTCAAATGTTTGGTATAAGATAGTTTTAAGGCATGTATATGACTATGCTGGTTTTCACAAATCAGATCAATGTCCATTGTTCTGATACTTATGTGGGTAGTTGGATTAGAGTGAGGCATTAGAGTTATGTTCATAATCTGCTTAACACATGGTTTATAGACTTCTTAAGTTGTTTTTAGCCTGCACATCTGCGTAATATCTTTAATCTGCAAAGATCATGGTATATATATATATATATATATATATATATATATATATATATATATATATAGTTCAGAATATTGGTGTGAAGCTAGTTGAGCTGGTCTCTATCCAAAAATTGTGTTTTTAGCTTTGTGGAATCTGCATATGAAGATATGTCTACCTGTTCATAGGTTCAACCTCACAGAAGACTGGAGAAAACACTCCTAACATCATCAACTCAAGATCCAGCTCTGATGTTCCAGCAGCACCCATCAACGCCGCAATGGGAGGACAAGCGTCTCTTCAGCCATCGCGTACGCCGGTCTCAGATAAGGAGATAGAGGCCATTCTGGTAAAGCCTAAACATCATCTCTACCTGTATTGCAAGTAGAATCATTATGCATAACTAATCTAGGTTCAGATTCCAATTGGGTTTTGGTTCCATGAACATTGCTGATATCTGCATTGTTATTCTTGTGCAGTTGGGTGGCTGCATCTGATACTATGATGGTATTGCAGAAGAAGTGTGTTCAATAAAAACAAATTTCCACTGTAACACACCATAGTTGTACTGTCAACTACAGTGATGTAATCTATGGTCTGAAATCAATGTAATAAAGATTTGAAGATATTTATAAACGCAAAGATTATGAGCAACATAAACCAGATAATTTATTTTTAACCCAAACAAAACTGTACACTGTTCATTCATCAAGAAGCACAAGAAGCTAAACCACCCAATACCATATTAACCACGAAACTGGACCCCTATAAACATTAACTTAATAAGAAAAAGAAAAATAAAGTCTTCAATCATTCTTCTAACCAGCTAAACCAGCTTCTGCACCAACCCAGTTCGGGCAAGTCCATACATACATAAGGAGCTAGTTCTTAGTTCTTGTGCTGTATCTGTTCTATGTCTAGGTACCCTGTGTGCCAAAGAAAAATGGTTGGTTCAATGATTCGAAGTCATGACAGTGGGTTTGCCGCTGCCTTGGTGTTTTTTCAGGTCTTCTTGTGTCTGGACAATGTCTGGCTCGTCTGAGGTGGTTTCTTTTTCAGTAAGGTATTTATCAACTTGAGCAGCAGTTTGACGGCCCTCTGAAATAGCCCAAACAACGAGTGACTGCCCTCGCCGGCAATCTCCAGCAGCAAAGATTCCTTCCACACTGGTGGCGAATCGGCCGTAGTCTGCCTTGAAGTTGGACCTGTTGTCTCTTTCCACTCCCAGTTTTTCTGCTACGTTCTGAGAAAAATGATAAAATGATATTAAGAACAGTGTTCTAGTAGCCACAAGGGATTAAGAGAAGAAGGAAGACAAAAGGCTTACCGCTTCTGGTCCAAGGAATCCCATGGCGAGCAGCACTAGGTCGGCCTCGATTATCTCCTCAGAACCTTCGACTTCCTTGAACTGGAATTTGCCAGTTGCATCCTTCTCCCATTGGACGCGGACCACCTCAAGTCCTTTCACAACACCATTTTCATCTCCAATGAACCGCTTTGTCAATACCTCATATGTTCTTGGGTCTTTGCCGAACTTGGCTGCAGCTTCCTGGTGACCATAATCAACCCGGAATATGCGTGGCCACTGGATTTGCATATAAAGTGATATTAGGAACACCGAAGTTTCAGAATAGCTCACAGTAAAAGATACGTATTAAAACAATTAATAATTACCTGTGGCCAAGGGTTTCCTGGAGCCCTGGATGCTGGTGGCTGAGGAAGAAGCTCTAGATTTACCACACTGTTACAACCATGTCGAATAGATGTGCCAATGCAGTCTGTGCCAGTATCACCTCCTCCAATGACCACCACCTTCTTGCCCTTGGCGGAAATGAAGTTTCCATCCTCAAGGTTGCTGTCCAACAAGCTTTTGGTGTTTGCATGAAGGAACTCCATGGCAAAATGGACACCAGATAAGTCCCTCCCAGGCACAGGAAGATCCCTAAAACAAAGACAAAGTCCATATGTTAACTATCTTGAATTTTTCACTCATTCATACATGCTGGTTAACCAGTTGAAAACTAAGCCTACCGTGGTTTTGTGGATCCAACTGCCAAGATAATAGCATCATTCTCCTCACGAATCCGTTCAAGAGAGTATGAAGGATCAACTCCAACATTGGCATTGACCACAAAGTTGATGCCTTCATCAGCCATAAGGTTAACCCGCCTCTGTACAACATCCACCTTATCAGTTTTCATGTTTGGAACTCCATACATCATAAGCCCTCCAATCCGATCAGCACGCTCATAAACGGTAACCCAATGACCCATTCTGTTTAGTTGATCCGCAGCAGCCAAACCAGATGGCCCACTTCCAATAATGGCAACTCTTCTCCTGCATTATCGAAAATAAATTTGCAATGAAAATGATGCTGTAGAAGAGCAATTCACTCCTAACTTGAAAATGCAGGAAAGGAGAATATGGAATTCAAATGCAAAAAAGATAAAAACATACCCAGTTCTCTTTGTGGGTGGCCGTGGCACCATCCATCCCTCCTCAAATGCTTTGTCTATGATAGCACATTCAATATTTTTTATGGACACAGGATTCTCAATTATACCAAGTACACAGGAACCCTCACAAGGTGCCGGACACACTCTGCCGGTGAACTCTGGGAAGTTATTGGTCTCCAGGAGTCGGTCCAATGCTTCGCGCCACCTATTTTGGTACACTAACTCATTGAATTCAGGAATTTTGTTCCCAAGAGGACAACCAGAGTGCTCCTACATTTGTAAATGAAATTATAAGATATTTGAGACCGTGCAAGTTCAAATTCAAAATATTAACAAATAAGCACCCATACCTGATGGCAGAAAGGGGTGCCACAATCCATGCAGCGAGCTGACTGAGTCTTAAGAAGTGGACCAGGCTTTGTTTCCTGCATAACTTCCTCCCAATCGGTCATCCGCACATTTGGATCCCTGTACTGGACACCCTCACGCTCATAAGTAACAAAACCCCTGTGTTTAACAGCATCTGCAACCCGACTAGGCCTTTTGACTGGTTCAGTTTGTTCTTTCTGTTAAAATTCAAGCACTCACATGAGACAGATGAAGACAAAAGAAATAAATAGAAAGCAACTTAAGACCGCTCGTTAATCTATTTCGATATACCAACACTCAGATTTTATTATGATGTTGGACCTTATCCTCTTACTAACTAAATATATCTTAAAATTATCTATTTCTTTTTCATTCTCATAAAATTAGTAAACATTAGATTTGAAGCCTAACAAGAAGCTGAAGGTCCAAATCATTACCTGACTAGACTCCTCTTTCAAAGATGCGGAAGCCAGTTTCTTAAGTTCTTCAAAAGCATCTTTTTTCATCAACTCTGCCTCTTCTTTTGCCTCAGCTTCCGCAGCAGCCTTATCTGAGGCCTCTTGTTCTTTCATGCTGGCAAGCACACGTTTGTAGTCTCTAGGGAAGACCTTAATAAATTTGGGTAAAAGATTTTCATAGTCCGCGAGCACTTCTTTGGCCAATTGGCTGTTTGTGTAACGCTGATGTTGCTGTATCATCATTCTTAAAGTCATGATATCCTCTTCATCCTCAACCTTATCAAGATCAACAAGCTCAAGGTTGCACCGAGATTGAAATTTTCCATCAATGTCAAGAACATAAGCAACACCACCACTCATACCAGCAGCAAAATTCCTCCCAGTTTTTCCAAGCACAACTACTGTTCCACCAGTCATATATTCACATCCATGGTCACCTACACCTTCTACAACAGCCTTAGCCCCTGAATTACGGACACAGAATCTTTCGGCTGCCATTCCATTGAAATATGCTTCTCCGGATGTTGCTCCGTAGAGAGCCACATTACCTATAACTATGTTTTCCTTTGGATCAAAATTGCTTCCCTTAGGTGGATAAACTACAATCTTCCCACCCGACAATCCCTTACCAACATAATCATTACCATCACCTTCAAGCTCCAACAAGATGCCAGGGCAGAGGAAAGCTCCCATACTTTGCCCAGCACTTCCAGAAAATTTTATGTGGATGGTTTCTGCCGGAAGGCCATCCAGATGATACCGCTTGGTCACTTCATGACTGAGCATTGTCCCAACAGCACGATTCACATTGCAGATTGGGGTGTCAATATAAACAGGAATACGTTTTTCTAAAGCAGCTTTGGACAATGAAATGAGTTTCTGGTCCAAAGCCATGTCCAAGCCATGATCTTGTTTCTGAACACAATACTGTGCAGCATCTGGTCGAATGTCAGCAGCAGGTCTCAGTAGAAGGGACAAATCAATATTTTCAAGCTTCTCATTGTTCTTTGTGACCTCCTTATCAACTTCAAGCATATCAGAACGACCAACCATCTCGTTCAATGTTCGGAAACCAAGCTGGGACATGATCTCCCTGACCTCCTCTGCCAGCATAAAGAAGAAGTTAATGACATGCTCAGGTTCTCCAGCAAATTTCTCTCTTAGAACAGGGTCCTGGGTAGCAATGCCGACAGGGCATGTGTTCTTGTGACATTTCCGCATCATTATGCAACCAAGCGTTATGAGAGGTGCAGTGCTAAAGCCAAACTCTTCTGCTCCAAGAAGTGCGGCTATTGCCACATCTCTTCCAGTTTTTAGTTGACCATCGGTCTGCAAAACTGCGCGTCCTCGAAGATCGTTAGCAACCAGAGTTTGATGAGTTTCAGCCAAACCAAGTTCCCATGGGAGTCCAGCATTTTTAATGCCTGTCCAACGAGAAGCCCCAGTGCCCCCATCATGACCTGATATCAATACTTGGTCTGCATGACCCTTCACAACACCACTGGCTATCACTCCCACACCAGCTTCAGATACCAACTTCACACTGATTCTAGCTCCAGGATTTGCATTCTATAAACAAAACAAAATATTGTCAAGGTCACCAAAACATTGAACAAGAAGGGCTAGAATACAAGGAAACCATAAAGCAATATAATAACATACCTTCAGATCATGGATCAACTGGGCAAGATCTTCAATTGAGTAAATATCATGATGCGGAGGAGGACTAATGAGTCCCACCCCAGCAGTGGAGTTTCTGGTGATAGCAATATCACCTATGACTTTGTGGCCAGGAAGTTCACCTCCTTCACCAGGTTTGGCACCCTGTTCAAGAGGCAGAACAAAGTCAATATAAAAAGAATTCAAAGAGAAGGAACAAAGTAAGTTCATTATCCTCACCCATTTAGGTTTCAGATAAGATAACAAGAGCACCCAGAGGTGCCTTGCAAATACAGCAACATCTGCGACGAACATAAAACCATAAACAAGACGAACCTCTGTTCCAAAAGGAATACAGGGGCTAAAACAACATGCACCAACACCATAACTACAGAGCCTAATGATATCTCAAGCATCAAATCATGTAATCTAATATATACCTGAGCCATTTTAATCTGTAGTTCATCAGCATTTGTTAGGTAATAACTAGACACCCCAAATCTCCCACTGGCAACTTGCTTGATAGCACTCCTCTTTGGATTCATTGAACCATCATGCAGAGGCTCCATCCGAGATGGTTGTTCCCCTCCCTCACCTTCAAGGGCAAGAAGAAAGCATAATTACATAAGGGATGCAAGGACATCAGAGATTCTCAACCTTAACTGTTAACTTGAATGATATTAAATAATTGTAAGAAGTTATTAACCATATAACTATTCATGAGTAGATAAAAGATTGTAAGAAGCATCAAGCATCATCATACCTGTGTTCGATTTCCCTCCAATTTTGTTCATAGCAATAGCCAAAGTTGTATGCGCCTCCAGTGAAATGGACCCATAACTCATGGCTCCTGTACAAAAACGTTTAACTATCTCGCTCGCAGGTTCCACTTCATCCAGTGGAACTTTTGATTCTGTCTCTTTAAACTTGAGCAGCCCACGTAAATTACAAGCTTTATTCAACTCTTGGATGCGCTTGGAGTATTCCTTATAAGCTGCCACACTGTTACTACGGGCAGCTTCTTGCAACTTTGCTATAGCAAGAGGATCATTCAAGTGAATCTCACCACCTTTCCTCCAATGATAATCTCCAGGATTTGGCAACGCCACAGCTTCTGCGCTTCCAGCTGGAAAACTGCGACTAGGAAATGCCAACTCATGCAAGTGAAGGGCGTCATTGGCAAGATTCTCAAAAGTAGCTCCTTCAACTCTGCTTGGAGTTCCTGCAAAGCACTTCTCAATGACTTCTGATGAAAGACCCAGCGCTTCAAAAATTTGAGCACCCTTATATGAGGCCAAGGTTGAAATTCCCATCTTTGCAAGAACTTTCATCATTCCATAGTTGCTTGCCTTGAAATATTTCTTCACCAGCTCTTCCTTTGAATGGAACTCGCCACTGGCTTTTGGTGGGATCTTTCCATCAACTTGCAATCTCCAAATGGCCTCTACAGATAAATATGGGCAGATGGCATCTGCTCCAAACCCAACTAGAGTACAGAAATGGTGCACCTCTCTTGGTTCAGCAGATTCAACAATCAGACCTATACGAGTGCGCTCAAGCTTTCTAACAAGATGGTGATGCACAGCACCAACAGCCAAGAGGGAGCTCACAGCAACTCGTGAAGATGAGAAGGCTGAATAAAAGGGGGGAAAAAAGTTGCTAAGTCAATCCATCCAACGAATAGATAAAAGTCAGTCAAGTACAGAAACATAAAATACCTCTGTCAGAAAGAACCAGCAGTGTGTAACCCTCCTTGATAGCCTCCCGTGCTTCAGCACAAACCCTGTCCAAGGTCTCCTCCAATCCCTTTCTACCACGGGATTTTGGATAAGTAATGTCAAGAACTTTGCTCTTCCACCCTCTGTAATTCATCTTCTTAATAGATTCCATTTCATCAATAGACAAAAGGGGGCCCTTCAGAGACAGACGGTGACATTGTTCTTCAGTAGTTTCTGTCAAATCGCCTTCTGAGCCAATCATACATTCCGTGGAAGTCACTATTTTTTCCCTTATAGGATCAATAGGAGGATTTGTTACTTGAGCAAACATTTGTTTGAAATATTCAAAAGTAAGTTTTTCCCTGTCAGACATAACTGCCAAGGGAGCATCATTGCCCATTGAACCGAGGGCCTCTGTGCCATCTTTTGCCATTGGAAGCAACAACATTTCCAATGCTTCAACAGTGTAACTGCAAAGATAAAAATTGAGTACCATAAGAGATGCACCAAAACAGAAAGCATAATTTGGATGCCAGACAGAAATTGGCATACCCGAAAGCTTTTAGGGGAGCAAGTAAACCATGAATCCCCATGTTTTCCATGTCGTCATCATCATGAGATGCCTGGCGAAAAAGATTTGAAGTATAATGAAAAAAAGCTATCAAGATGAGTAGAAGTGATAAAGCATGGAATTTCAGCTAGACTTACTTGCAAAACTCCTGATATGCCAGGAGCAATCCTTTCAGATTCTGGTACAGATCCAACAATGTCTTCGAGTTCAATCTTTTGGCTCTTAAGCCATTCCCCATAAGGCCTAGCCTGTGAGTATTGCTGCTTCAAAGCATCGTCATCCACCACAATATGTTTCTCAAAATCCACCAAAAGCATCATTCCAGGATTAAGTCTACCCTTCCTAAGCACATCTTCTGGAGGAATATCCACCACACCAACTTCACTGGCCATGATCACTCGTCCACTGTGAGTGACATAAAACCTTCCAGGACGAAGTCCATTGCGATCCAAAGTAGCTCCAAGGTAACGGCCATCAGTGACTGCAATGATCTTGGCCATTAGAAAAATAATAGAACCTCATAATTTAATGTCTAACAATGATAAGAGAGGGAAAAGTGCTTACATGATATAAGAGCTGGCCCATCCCATGGCTCCATTAGAGCTGAGAAGTATTCATACAGCGCTTTGCGCTCAGGATCCATGTTCTTATCGTTTTGCCATGCCTCAGGAATCATCATCATTACAGCTTCAGGGAGACTTCTACCAGCTCGAATTAGAAGCTCTAGGACACCATCAAAAGCCCCTAAAAAAGCATGGAAAAAAAAAATCAAATGAAAATAAAGGCCAAAAAAATATCTACACATAAAGCTTCATTATGGCTCCAAAGTCAGTGCAAACAAATACAGTGAATGAATGTGACAATATAAAATTACCTGAATCGGATGAACTTGCATCAACTATTGGCAAAAGCTTCTTCATTTCAGTCTTTGAGAGACCGAGTTCCTTACACTTCAGCAAACCTTCACGTGCCTTCATCCTGATATTAGTAAACAATGTCAGTCAATACAGTTCAAAAATCAAAACAGCCCAAGAAACTTCTATAGAAAGTACCAGTTCACATTGCCACGAAGAGTATTAATTTCCCCATTATGACCCAAGATACGCATGGGTTGAGCACGATCCCAGCTAGGAAATGTGTTTGTGGAAAATCGAGAATGTACCTGATCATGAATAAAAATTGAATAATCAACAGTTTGGTCTAACTAAATCCAAACGTGAAATTAGAATGGGTAAAGTTAATAAATTTATTTTCTTCCGAGGACTTTAAAATCTTATTTACTACACTGGGCAATACAAGACTCTGGAAACCCTAAGCTAGCTTGAGCAGAGACATATTTTCCCTTTCATCATCCCAAATAACTGATCATAGAGCATTGCAGCTAGTTTCTGCAAACATGACTTGACAATGAGGTTTCTTACCAACACAACCAAAAGGCATCCAACCGAGCATTCCAAATTCAAATAGATCAAGGCAGTGGAAGAACTTAAGAGATCATTCAACTTCAATGCCTCAGAAGTCATTCCTCAACCTTGCATCTCGTTACCGATGGTTCCATGCTGTTTTTTAAAGTATGAAGTCAGTGGAAAAAGAAGGAAAGTGAATGGATTATATAATTACCAGAGCCATGTAGCTCGTAAACCTTTCATTGCCTAAATCTCCATAATAATAATCCTTCAATTGGATTGGCTTCAATTGACCTTTGTAAACGACAGTCCTAAAAAAAACAATGAAACCACATTCACATTAACAGAGCCTACCAGCATAAATTAATCTAACAGCTTTCCTGCAAGTCACCTTGAGGAAAGAGAGCATATATAAAAGTCCTTCACAGCACCGTGTTGGAGGTTTAGAGCAGCTCTGATAGCCACCATTGAAACCCTCCTCAATATATACATCTGCAACACATTATAGATGATTCAGCAATCCACAAGGTTTGAAGATTAAAGGGCATAAAATAAAACTGCTCTGTTTTAATATGTATACCTGCTGCTCAAAATCAACCTTGGACCTGTTAGATGGGGTAAGGAAAACCTGCTCCACCACAGGCTCAGTCTGAACAGCTCCATTACCCAATCCGGAATTATCAGTTGGCACCCTTCGCCAACCAAGAACAGTATGCCCAAGAGACTCCGCAACCTTCACATACACGAAAGAAAAACACAATCCATTAACAAAATGAACCATAAACAGTAAACCGCATTCAGCCCACTAGAAACTCACCTTAGTAAACACATTTTTACTCTCTTCCCTTCTACTCTCCGACTGGGGCAAGAAAAACATCCCAACAGCGTATTCACCTGGTCCAGGTAGCTCAAATCCAAGTTTCTTAGCCACCTAAGACAAATCATTACCAAAGCAAAATTACATCAGATCTTAAAATTTTGTAAAAATCAACCACGGTAAACAAAAAATAAAAATAACTTTAAAATAATATTAATTATTAATAATATCAAAAAAGCGAACAAAAATGGTAAAAATCTGAAATTTTTGGGACAATTGATATCTGAAAACAAAAAATAATAATAATAATAATAAATAAATAAATAAATAAATAAATAAAAATCAGAACATAGAAAAGATACCTCGTTGTAAAAGCCGTGAGGGAGCGCGACGAGAATTCCAGCGCCGTCGCCGGTGTTTGAATCGCAACCACACGCTCCTCTGTGTGTCATACGAATAAGCATTTCAATCGCATCCGTTATCTATCAAACGGAAACAAATATCAGAGGAAATCAATTTTCTCAAAAACTATCAATAACAGAAATTTAAAAAATAATAATAATCATGCATAACCACGCGCGAGACAGAACGGGAAAACACACCGTTTTACGGCTACAATCGCCAGACAATTCAGCGACAAAGCCAACACCACAAGAGTCCTTATCAAACGCTGGATCGTAAAGCCCCAAAGGCTTCTCCGGCACACCAGACAATGCAGAGCGCACCACGACACGCAGCTTCGGCGACTTTCCCGGACCATCCGACTGCCATAGATGAACTCTCTCCAACGACGGCCGTAGTCGACTTCCGAGAATCCTCTTCTCCAACAAAACCGACGACTGTCTCCTCCCGGCCGCCACCGCCTTGACTCTACTCCCTCTAGATTGCGCCACCACGCACGGCAACAGGGACGGCGACGGAGATCGCGAACGAGACGGCGCCGCCGTCGACAGACCGCGAGAGTTCGCTCGTAGCTGAAGGAAGGAACCCGAACTGGTCGACATTTTTCGAGCTTCACAAAACGTTGAAAAACTATTCTCCTTCTCCAATCAAAATATTTATATTTTTATTTGTTTTGTATATATCAGAAAACAAATTATAAATATCAAATAGATAAACACGAACACAAAATCAAGCGGATTCTGTTATAGATCCAACGACTGTGATTTGTTTTATCAGAGTTTTGTTTACCTTCAAAATCAAAGCTCTCTTCTACTTCTACACTCCCTCAAAAACACAAACAGATCTATTTATAGATTCGAAAATACCGAAATAGCCTTCTTGTATGAAGAAGACTGTGGGCTGAAACCGGGGGCAGAACAGGAAGAAAAAGAGGGAGATGTGAGAGAGGAGATTGAGAGAGTAGGTGGTTTAGTTTTGTGAGAAGTTGTTTGGATTTATAGACTGAAGAAGAGGAGGTGCTGTTGTTGTGTGGGGGCCACACTTCATGACAGCTCAGCGTCGAGAAAAACGCCACGTGGACATTACTACTATGCGGCACGCGACAGCCGCTCATGGTGGGTCCCGTATTTTATTATTTATCAATACAAAAATAAAATAAATCAATTATAGGAAAAAAAATATAATAATATTAAAAATTTGTTGATAGACCCCAGCGATAGACGTGGGGATCACATACTAGGTTCGGCTCCGAGCCTCCGCGAAACCAGATCCTATTTTATCTCTGGTAATTGTTATTTTAATTTTTTTTATTTATGATTTGATTGAAATTATTTGCTATTGTGATAGATTAATTATTTTATAAAACACTTTTTTATAATTTATTATTTAATAACAAATATTTAAAATTATGGTTTAAAAAAATAATAAAAAATAAATAATTTTTAATAAAAATAAAATCTTAATTAAAACTTTCAAATTATTAAAATCTATTTGTATTCAAATTTTTCTATTTATTAAAAATTTAAATCCACACTCGTAATCTATTCATATTTTATTATAAAAAATTATAAATAAAATAGTTTGATAAATTAATAACATTTATAACATAATTTTTAATATGAGTTGTGAGTAGAAAAGGTTATATTAATATTAAAAATATATTAAATACTTTATTTATTTATTTTAATGAAATATTAAAATATTAAACATGAAATATATTAATATGGGTAGTAATTTTTTTAAAAATAATTTATAAAATCAGACAAATAAATTTAATCAATTACAATTAATTTTAAAAATTAACAAACTAAACTAGCTAACAAATTAATGATTAAAGATGTTAATATTAACTTAAAATAATCAGTATTTATTAATCTATTATTTTAATAGATAGATTCCAAATTTCATATAACATGATAATTCTATGTTGGTTAATGTGTGGGTGGTTTTTGGAACATGGTATTAAGGTAAATTATTTTTAATTAACATTTTTGGAACATGGTATTTTGGTAGATTATCTTTAAATAACTTAATTTGTTAATTAATATCTTTGGAACATAAATTAACATTTTTGGAAAGTTAAATTAGGAAGGAAAAATAGTGTTCAAGTGGGATTTCTATATTGGATATAATGTCCACGTCGAGTTGCTGCATATATAATCCTTTTTATAAAGTTTATTTGGCTGGTTTATGAATATTTGGAAGGTTAATATATAGTAGTATATTTTTTAAAATAAATAATTGTATGTGTAAAAAATTATAGCAAATGGCATTTTTTTTAAATCTCAAAAATAATTAAATATATTAAATTGATAAAAATAGTCAACTTCTGCTTTTTTATTTTTTGAGAATGTTTTTGTTTGTTAGCTCTTTTTATTATTTGACTATGATATAAAGTATGGCATGTGTTTCCACCATTCACGTGTCGATTCAAATTGTAGTTTTTATGTTGATTTTCTAGAATCAAATATTTCTATAGATGGAAGGATTCAGATGGAAATAAATCAATAAAGTATAAATTTTATTTTATGTTATTTTTCATATTATTTTTATATAAATATAATAATAGATAATTATGTATCAACTATTATACAAATAATTATTGTGGAAAATTATAATTTATTAATAAAAAAATTTTATTGATATCATTTTGTAATTTCTATTTATACTATAAACTTTTAAAATTTTAAAAAATAATATTTCAAAATTTTATTTTTCAAAAATATTTAATTTGACTATTTTATTTTATAGTGTAGACTACTTTTGAAAATAAAAATTTGGATATTTAAAAATATAAATAAAAGTAGAGAGAGGGTGTAATAGGAAGATTTGAAACAATTGTTTAAATTGTATGATTTAAGAGAAAATGAAGGGTAGATTGAGATATTGTGTAGTAATGTGACGCGAGGAATGACGGAAAATCGAGATCGGTTCGCCGCCATTGGATTTTATGCGGCCAATTGTATTATGTTAACTTTTTCACCCTTTATCCACATTAATAAATCTTTAAATTACATCATCACCATTTTAGATCATTAAAAAATTGTAGTTTTCATCTTTAATTTTTTATTAATTTATTTTAATGGATTAGATATGTGTTTAAAAGTTTATTAATTTTATCGGATAAAAATTAGTTAAATAATAGGTGCATTAATTAATTACTTAATTTATTGGAACAAGTAAATAAGGGTAGTTATTTAGCTTTTAAAATTGTTTTTAAAAAATATAATTTAATCAACTTGTTTAAAATAACAAAAGTGACTCTTCAATGTGATTTTATTATATATAAAAAGTTGAAAATAAATTACAAAGGTTTATCGAAATTGTATCGAAATAAATTACAAATGATGTACCGAAGTTATATTTATTATGAGCTCATTAAAATATTGAAGTTGATTGGATAAGAAATAGGATTATATTATTTAATACGAGTTAGAATATATTTGAGACTAGTGATATTACTCGCGCTCTGCGCGAGGTAATATATATTATAATATATATTTTTAATTTTATATAATTAAAAATATTAATAATTAATTAAAAATTATAAATATATTATTATTTGATTATTTTAAAATTATTTTAATATAAATTGAATTATTTCATATAAATACTGAATTATGTTAATAAAAATTTTATTTATTGAAAAATTAAATTATAATTATAATAAATTATAATAAATCATAAATATAATGGATACTAAGAAATATTTCCAACAATTATTTATTTTGTTTGTCTTTTGAAGTTGAATATATATATATATATAAATAAAGATGACGTATAAAACAATTCACATAAATTTGAAAAATTCATTTCACATTAAAAAATATTTATACTCTATTATTATTTCATCACTATTATTTTGAATATCTTAAAATCATAATCTAGACTTTTAAATTATTCAAATTACTTTTTTTTTCATGATTATCCATATAAAATTATATTATTTTGTTTTATTTATTTTTAGCAATTATATTAAGATTAGATATGGCAAAAAAAATCCAGAACCCACGAATCCGTGGATACCCATCCACAAAATCCGAGACGGGTTTGGGTTAAAAGGTTCGTGGATTTGTGGGTTTGGGTATAAAAAATTATCCTCTTTTATCATGGATTTGGATTTGGATTTGAGTTTGGATATCCGAATCCGAATCTATAAATCCACCAAATTTATTATTTATTTTATATATATATTCATATTTTAATCAACAACAAAATAAATTGTATTATTTTTTTTAAATACAATTTCAAATTAATTAATTTTTACTTATTTATATTTAGTATTTTTGTATTTAATATAACTAATATTTTTAATATATCAATGTGTATTATAATTAATATAATTTAATAATAAAATTATATTAGTCTATCAATATTCTTATATTATTATAAATTTGAGATTTATTATTAAATTAATATAATTAACTAACTGTTAATTTTTTTTTTAAAAAATAATTAGAAAGAAAAAACTATTGATTTGATTTATGGAAGAAGTAAAGATACATATACAACTATATACTGAATGTCATGGGACATGTTTTGAGTTTTTCAATATAATTTCATACGCAAGCGTGAAAACATAGATTCTGTCCTTACATGTCATTTTCAATTTATTATTATTATTATTATTTTTACGGGTACCATGGATCCAACCCGAATCCGCAGATTTAAATTCGATCCACCCCCAATACAATTTGGTGGATTTGGATCGAGTTCGGATTTGGATATATGAATTGGATTTAGATTTGGATTGGCGGATTCGGGTTGGATTTCAACCCATTGCCATCCCTAATTAAGATACACAATATAATGTATTATAGTATAATTTACTTTTATATTTCTAATTGCCCTTATTTATTAAGAACATCAATTTCAAAATATATATATATATATATATATATAAACAATAAAATCTTAATTTATATTACAATTAATAAATACAAATTAAATTATAATAAATACAATTATAGAATGATCATCATTAAAATAAATTATATTTATTAAATAAAATAATACTATAATTAAAAAATAATAATGTAAAAATATTCTTACAATTTAGTAGAATATAGACAAACGCAGCATGACAATCATTCTATATATATTTATATATATATATATATTACAATATAAAAATAAATTAAATATTATAACTTGGTGCATATATCAAGAAAAAAAATCAATGCATTTTAACAATACAAAATGTCTCAACATCCACTTTTTAATTTCTTTTTAAAAAAAAAATAAGTACATAAGTTATACTTATTTCACGTTTCCCAATATTTTTGGCACCACCGTTAACTTTTCAAACCTTATCCTCTCAAACCTAACTTACAATCCATTTCTCCAATCATCCCTCAAAAGGCCGCCAAAATTCTACCTGATTTAGGTTGTTGACACATTTGTTCGCATCATTGGTGGTGAGATTGGAGTCACCAATTCTCTGCTCCTAAAATGGATTCTTTCAATTTTTCTCCCAATAAAATATGAAAAAACAATCGTATTTAAAACTAAATTTGTGGGATTGAAGAGATGGAAATGTGAGAGAATTTGGGAAGAGTGATCACTATTTATATAATTTTCAGTCTATGGTTAATTGAGGAAAGGAAGATGAAGAGTAATAGATACATGAATTGGAATGGGTAAATATATGGACGGTTATTTAAAAAGAAACGGTTTAATAGAAATAAATTATCATTATAAGTACTTATTGAATTTTATTATTTGTTTTCAATTAAAAAAATATCATTTATTTAGAAAGTGGACCATAAATTATTTTAGAATATTATATTATACGTGAGTCATAGGTTATTAAATAAGGGTGAGATAAGTGGAGAAAAAATAAAATCTCATCAAAATATCGTATTTTTCTCAAAATCTCATCAAAATATCAAAGAAATTCAAAATTAGCCAAAATCACTCTTTTTCTAACAAACGCAGAACTCTCAACGCGCCATGTCATCTTCGTGGGACCGTTGAGAGTTCCGCTTTATAATATATATAGATTAGATTTTTGATTAATTATTAGATTAGCGTTTTAAGTAGTGGTACTATTTAGCTTGGTATATTAGATTTTAAATTAATTATTGAGTTGATTGTTGGATTGAACATTAATATCAATTTTAGTGACTAAATTAGCGGTTAGATATTAAATTACTAAAATAACAGTATAGTTAATTATAAAAAAAAGTTAATAAAATAAATCACTATTAATATTTGGATTAAAAGCTATATGATACTATCTTAAACGCTAATTAAACCGTTAAATACTATTTTAAAGATTGTTAACACATCTTTTCTAAAATTAATTTAGAAAATCAAAATGCTATCTGAAATATTTATTGAAAATCTTTCTGAACATACGCTTATATGTTTATCAAACATTTAGCTGCTATTTAAAATAAAATAAAATAATACTATCGATAATCTTACACAGCATATCTAGGTGTTTCGATAACTTTAGTATATGTATTTTTTATTAGATTTTTATAATGTTATTACTAAATTATCACTTGATAAAATAAAATAAAATTTTAAACAATTTTTTGGGATAATCCGAAAAAATCTAGAAAGGTTTTAGAGTTTTTTTTAAATTGAAAAAACAAATTACACTTCTAGATTTTTTAATATATTTTTAATTTTAATTTTTATTTAATTTTTTCTAGATAATTTTTTATAATAGAATAAAATGATCAAATTATCTTTATAGAATGAAAAAAAATATTATATTATAATAATAATAATAATAATAATAATAATAATGACCAGACATCTACCGTCAATAAAGTAATAAATTGAAATAAAAAATAAACACCTCTCCTCTTCAAATTCTATCACAATTATAAAGTCTATTTTTAAATTTTTACAATATGCCTATCAATAATAATATGAGGAAAAAAATTATGAAAAATTAACATAATTTTTTTGGAGAAAAATAAAAACAATCTACTAAAAATAGTAAACTGCTTATTTGTTTAATGGATACTCTTGTTTTTTAATATTTATTATTGTTTTAATGTAATGCACCTTTTTAAATAAATAAATAAATAAATAAATAGTGGTAATATAATAAAATATATGTATATACTATTAATTATTTGGTTAAGTGAATAAATCACAAAATGTTAACCTCTCAACTCCTATTGTTACCTACTTCAATGTCTTATTCAATCCACCATTATTGTTCATTCAATAGTTTCACTCGTTTCGACCAATTGAAAGAGAAAGAGAGTTGAATGAACAAACTGTAAATATTCGACACGTGGAGGACTATTTTGCAAAACGAAACAATAAGGAATCCTTGTTATAAAAAAGTACGGATATTTCTCATAATTTAGTTAGTTGTCAATTGTCACACCAACTTTTCAATTTTCACCCCTCACTTCATGAAAACGATCTCTAGGGTTCCACCACCAACCTTACTATTATTGTTTCAACTTTCTATATTTCACTATCATTTGAAAATCAGTTGTTTTAATAATTTATTTATCAAGTTAGTTTGTTAAATTCGTCTCACCTAAAACTCAATTATTTGTTTTAAAAATTATAAAGTAATATACTAAATTTAAAAACTTATTTACATGAATGGATGTTATTGCGAAAGTTATTTAAATTCGATCACCAATTTTCTGCCCTCAATTTCATGATAAACTTTAATACAGAAAAAGTCAAATTTAAAAAAATAAACTAAAATAATTTAGATCTTGAAATTGAATATATACATATTTTGGAAGTTTTCAGAGACCCTAAATGAATTCATAATGAATATTTTAAACTCTTCTCAAATTAATTTAAAATATCTAATTTCACCATATAGTTAAATGCAATTTGATCCTGATAAAAATAATTAAATAAATTTAAAATTTTATATACTCTATAAATTATAATACCGAATCAATCCACCTATCCATAAACAACTAAACATAACGACTTAATTTATTTTCAATAATTAAATATTTTAAAGTAATTTTATTTATTTTAAACTTTTTAAAAATAATTAAGAGTCCATTGGATTTTTAGACCATAAAAAGTTTACTATACAATTATAGGTCATTTTTAAAAAGTTTACAAAATTAAATTTTGATTTTCACTCTATAGGTCATTCACAGCTGTGAGCGTAATTCACAGCATTTGTGAATGGTAAAGTTTCAGGTGTATTTTTGGGAACTTGTCCTATAGAGTGAAAACTAAACTTTTAAAAATCTGTTTTTATATATTTTTTAAAATAGGTCTATAATTATATTTTAAATTTTAAAAAGCTCATTTTTTAAAATTTTCACAATAATTAATTATCCGTAATTTCGTATTATAGTGAATGGAATTGATAGATAAATATTTGTACACATATGAATAGATATTTATACGTGACAAATGGATTATGGATATAGTTCAGGGTGACAAGGAGTCAATAGTGATGGTTAATTATATGAATAACCATTTTCATGTGAATTGACAAATTGATTAGACAACAAATTGACACATTTGTTTGATACAATAATTTCAAAATGGTCCAAGTCAATATGTGTTTGGTTTGATTTTATTGTTTGTGCATATTTATTCTCGATTATTTTTTTTTTCAACATTACTTCTATATGTAAATATAATATTATTAATATTAAATTATTCGATAAATATTAAAATAAATATTTCAAATAATTTTTATTTTATAAATATTTAAAAAAAATTAGGGAAATTTTTTTTATAAATCATACAAAGTTTACTATATAATTATAAATCACTTTTGAAAATTTTGTAAAATTAAAGTTTAATTTTCATTCTATAGGTCATTCACAGTTGTGAGCGTAATTCACAACCTATGAACGTAATTCACATTATATATGAAATGTAAAATTGTAGGAATATTTGAGAAGACTTGAGTTACAAAGTAAAAACTAAATTAAAAAAAAAAAACCGATTTTTTAATATTTTTCAAAACAGACTTATAACTGATTAAAAAAATTTCACAAAAAACTATTGACTTTTAAATGAAACATTTCAAATCACATGCCAAGTGACAACAACTTTTCAAGTCGTTACATTCAATTTTGTGACTTTCAAGAATTGACTTTCGAAAAAACATGCACAATAAAATTTGTGGTTTTCGAGAATATTAATTTATATATATATATATATTATTTATGTGAATTTAATGTTTTATATATATATTTATTTATTTATTTATTTACTTATAAATGTTAAATTATAAATTATATATATTTCATCTGTAAATTTATTAGTTTGAATTTGATATCAAATTCATGATTGTTTATAAATAAAAGCAATACATAGATATTATTATAAAATCAATTCTATATTGGAATAATATGTTTACATTGTATTTACAATTCATGATACACGTGGGTGGTTAGATAAAAAAAAGCTTATCACAAATTCAAGAACAATAATGGAAAAGAATCGAATGCTATTTTGCACAAAATAGAAGTATTATCACAGAAATTTTAAAATAAAATAATATAATAAATGTCGTATGATGTTTAAAACAATGAATATGAAAATTTTAAAATTTTAGTTTAATTATCAAATAAATAGATTTGTTAATAAACGGTTTTTATAAATTTAAAATTACATTCACAGAACAATTATTTTTATTAGATTTTATAAAATGGATACAATTTCAAATAATTAATTTTTTTTAATATTATTTTTTTTAATCAACTCATTTATAATTTTTAATTAAAATCTATATTTATACTTTTGATAAAAATTTAAAAGATAAATTAAAGTCACATTTTTCTATTGTGTTTTGCAATAACAATAGAGACATAAATAGCATAATGGTGAGATTCTTTATACATTAAACAATTATATTTCTCACTATAGAAAAAGATCTGCTTTATTCTCTTAATGATGAATATTAAAAATAATCAAATTTCTCAACCACACAAGTGTCCAATAATAAAATAATTTTAAAAAATATATATATATCAACACCAATACTCTTCTAGATTCCCTACACTTCTCCAAATTTTATGGATTATTCGAATATAAATTCATTTGAATATATTCTAACAAGTAACCGTTAAACAATTTTATTTTAATTTTTTTTTTTTAAAAGTTATTTTTCTTATATTCTTATGCAACTCACGTATAGAATAAAACACGTTGATTTTTGAGTCAAAAAGGCGTGTGATTAATTAAAAAATATATATATGTTTTTCACTATTTATATTTTATATTCTATTGGGAAAAAAATAAGCTTGAGATGAATGGCTAGTGACAATTTAATTAATTTTTGAAATTTAAACTAATTTAAATATACTAATCATTTTTTAATTAATTCTTTATTTTTTTAATGGCATTAAATAATTCGATTCCGAACCAAAAGCTTAGGTTATGTCTCCTCATGCATGCATTAAAATTCTATGCATATCTATCATCGAAAAATGTGAAAAAAATAAATAAAAATAATCACATTGATATATATATATTAAATAAGTATATATTGTATATATTATTCAGAGTATTTTTAGTTAGATCCGTTTATATTAATAAATTTAATATCATCAAATGTAGACAAAAAATAAGCTGGAAAATTATTATTAAAAAGAAAAAAGCTTTTTGACTATTGGTTAAATTTTAAAATAAAGTATTGTACTATGTATTTTATTTAATTTAATAAAAACTATGTCCAATTATTTTTTGTATATTCAATTGCTGCAAGGAGACAGATATGTTCAGAGTTTGCATGAATAACCAATAAATTACATTTTTAATATATTTTTATTGATTATATTTATATTAATTAATTATGGACAGTTTATTAGTTGGAAGAAGTTGGTTGTCTAGTAGTTGTAATCGTTGATTGACCATTAATAATCTTAAATTAATTAATGATTTTTGTACCTTATGAGATCTTTAAAATATTTTTATTAGTATATATATATATATATTTATGAAAATCCAAAACTATAATAAATTGATGGATAATAATGTGACAGAACAATCATATAATAGTTTCATTGAAAAATAGTCGTATAATGATCATATATTACAATTGTTTAATTAAAATTAAATTATTTAATTAAAATTATAAATAATGATAATAATATTAACATAACTTATTATACACTACAAATCTAATTAAATAATGTTTAAAAACTAAATCTCACCCTTTATTTGTTTATTTTATAATTTACTGCTTCCAAAATAGAATATAACATTAAAATTATATTTTAAAATACTATTTATTTTAGTCGAAAGAATTTTAAATATAATTTATTTAATTATATATAGTATATTTAAAATAATTTTATGAGAAACTGTAACACTCACATCATTGCAGTGTTAATAACATATTAAATTATTGAATCATGTTATGTAAAGTTAAAAACAAATCAATAAAAAAAACAAGAGACAAAATCTTCGAGTATCTTATAAAGAATGGTGTTTATAAAATATTCATGTTTCTCTCTATTAAAAAAATCCCAAACCATGACTATATGTTTGCTTTCTTGTTACTATAAAATTCGAATACTAATAATCAATTCTACTTTATAAATTACTATCAAACAATTTCATATTTAATTATTAAGTAGCGTTCAATATTTATATATTAAAATAACTATATTACTGAATTTTAAATATTAGATGGAAATGAGAATTTAATAGATTTTTATATGAAATGTACCCATTTTTAAGACATTTTAATTAATTATTTTAATCAATATATATATATATATATTTAAAAAATTATTTTGTTTGAATAAAAACTAAATATACTTTTTTTTAAGAATTCAATCATTTTATTTATAATAATTTGGTATATAAACATACTTGGAAATTAAATTATTTTATATTTAGTTTTTAAATTAATAATAAATATCGTATATTTTAAATTGTAAATAGTTTAATTTAAAATTAATAAATATTTAAATTAAACAATTTATGATAGCAAATATTACAATTTAGACTGTTATACATCTGCCATATATTTTTCCTCCAAATATACAAATTTTTTCTCCCATTTTTAATTTATTTTTTACATATAAAATTAAAAAAAAATAAAAATAAAAATTGGCCAATGTTTGTGTTATATATAAGAAAGTATTGATATAAGATACCTCAAAATTGTTATTTAACTTTATTGCCTTTTATTTCATAAGACCAACTTGAACATACATGACTTTATATATAGACTTCAAAATGGAAAAAAGAAAACAAATTGTTCTTTATACAAATTAAGCCAAAGCTAACTCAACTTTATTGTCTTTTTATTTTATTTGGTTTTGTTTGTCTTTAAAAATAATGTTAAAGAAGTTGAGATTCAAAGAATGTGATACTAATTTAGGAACACAAGGAAATGTAGTGTTTGTTTATACAATCCAATTATATGAAAATGTTTAAATTAATTTTTAAAGTTATCATCCAACCGACCAATTAAAATCAACATCATGTGTTCTTATTTTGAGTATATACACTTTAATTTTATATCTTGAACAATTCGATCACGGCTCTATTATTATTATTATTATTATTATTATTATTATTATTATTATTATTTTAAAAAATACTCTTCTACAAATTAATTTAAAAATAAATTAATTAAAAAGATTATTAAAACTTTTTTAAAAAATTAAAAATTTTATTTTATAAATTATTTTTTTAATAATTTTTATAACAATATTAAAAATTATAAATTACAATTTAAAACGGTTCATTCAACTAAAAATAACAAATAAATATTTAAAATTCCATTTTATCATATATAAAATCAAAATTTTGATTTTTTTAATAACTTTTAAAAATAAATCTTTAACAACCTGTATAAAATATTTAGTATTATACTTTATATCACTTGAAAAAAATCTACACTTAAAATAATAATTTATACTAAATACACAAACCAAATTGTAATTTAAAAAATTTATACTTGTCATATTAGGCATAAAAATCCCTTTTAAAATAAAGCAACATTACATCATCCTAAAAACATAATAAAAATCAATAATTGTAGTAGTTAGAATCCTAAAACCAACAATCTTAAACCTCCAAACTAATCTCCATATTAAAATAAATAAATAAAATATCTCTTATATGATCTCATATCACACATAATCAAATACCAAAAACCACAAAAACCAAAATTAAATGCGGCTTCTCGCAGCAGATTAAACATAATTCAATTAAACAAATCACACAGATCCAATAATCACAATTTTCCAAATTTAGAAAAAATGTTAAACCATGTTAGTGTTACATGTTCTATGGTCTATTTAATATCAATAATATTAAGATCCAATAGATTTGCAACATGTGTGATTAATTATTTTTTATTTTTTAAAATTGTCGGCAGATTAAATAAATAAAAGAATCAATTAACTTTTCAATTGGTTTTTGGGGTCTTTACTTTATTTAAATTATTATATAGTTTGATTTAAAATGTTGAAAAATGGAGAGATAGTGAGTGTTTGTTTGTATTTTGTGGTTTGTGTTGGGTGGTTTGGCCGTTTGGTTAGTTGAGAAGTCCTTATGTTTGAGTCCTTCAAAGATTCTAAAGGTCAATTTTTGACTCATGACTTGCACACTTAGAATATGTATTTGCTACTTGTGTGATTCTTTACACTACAGTGAATTATTATAAATTAAGTGACAATTTACCTAATTAGATTAGGGTAAAATTAACAATTTAGTTTTAACTGAATATTAAAATTTTTATAAAATTGAAATTTTAATAATTTTTTTTACAGATCTTGATAGTATTATCTTTAATATTATAATTTTTTTAAAAAAATATTTTGCTTTTAGTATTACTAACAAATAGAAGAAAAAAAAAATCCCGATAATATATTTCCTATCGGGATATATATATATTTATTGAATTGTAATTATATATTTTGGTCTATTTGTATATACATATATTTTTTTAAAATAAATAGTTTTACAAAAAGTTTAATTTGGTTTAAAAATATAAATTTTCAAATAAAAAGTTCAAAATGCCCAACAACCCTTTTGATTTTTTAAAATTTGAATTAAAAAATTATGATTATTTTAAAAATTGTGTATAAATAATTTTATTAAAAATTTATTTACATTCTGTAAATTGTGCTAATATTTTTTGTGATATTTTTATATTTTGTTGAAAGTTGCTTAAAAAATTAGTTTATTTAAGACTTAATTTTATTATTTAAAATTAAATTCGTGATAAAAAAATTATCAAATTTTATTTTTACGTAAATTCAAAATCAATTTAAAATTTTATGAATTCGGTTTAAAATTATCAAAACCTATCATAATAATTTTAAAATTAAAATTAAAATTAAAAGATAAAAATATCGTCATGCAAATAAATTTTCAAAATGATTAACTTTTAAAAAATTTGAAATTTATTTTATTTTTAAAATCAAATTTTTGATAATGCAAACTTTTAAACATATTATATTTAGATTACCCATTGAAAATTATTCAATCTACGTTAAGTAATTTCGTGATTCCATCAAACACTCAAAGCACATAAACTTGTGTTCCACACAATACCCTTTGTCATTGATAGCAACTCCTCCTCCTACAACATTAAACAAACACATAAATAAATTTGTAGCCTTTCGAGGCTCAAGTTGACTTCAATTTCATAGGTTCACAATAAGTGTTTTCACACATCATTTACTCGACATGAATATACCACTTACGTGGTTGAATATAAAATCACAAACAAATCTATATCTATAGTTTGTCAACTTTATACTATGTACTACTACATAGTTTTGATTTTGTATAATCATTTTGATGTGAAAATGTTTTTTCAACTTGATATGATTTTTATTAATGGAGGAGATATTCAATGGAAGAGATGGGTGCTTTTGGGTTGGTGAAGTGGGCCTAAATTATCTATGGCTGCTCTATATATAAATGTTTTGATGGACCATATTTAATAATATAAAGTTTGAGTGATGTAAATGTATATGTGGTATTATAGACTATAGTTCACTACTAGTCAACTTTTGGTTTAAATGCTATAGGATTTAAGGGATAAAAATTCTGTAGTGTTTATAAAATAAAAAGTATTTTTAATGAAAATTTAGTATTATTTTATAAATAAAAAAAAATAAAATCTTTTTAAATAGACACAAAGTAACCCAAACAACCTCAATATTCAGATTGAAATTACTGGAAAAAAATCATAAATTATTTTAAAAATTAATCATGAGTTTTAAACTATTCCCACCAACTTCAATTTGGACTTTTTGACACATTTTTTAATTTGAAAATTAGATTAATTAAAACATTTATTAGCTGCCCTTTCACTGTTGTGTAGCTTCTGCTTGCTTTGTTGCTTTAAGCTCTTGATTGGCTAGTCAACTTTTGTGTTCCAATGTAGTAGGTTAGTAGAGCTTCAACTCTTGCAAGAAAAACTTGGTGGAATTGAATCTTGGGAATATGCATGAATCATACTTGTGATGACACAAGCTCAATCTTCCACAAGTACAGTCAAATCTCTATTTGGATAGAATAGCTTTTGCATAAGTTGTTTGAGATGGTATTATCAGAAGTTCAGAAACATTTTGAAAACAACACAAACATAGATATAAATGTTTTGAAAATGATTTTTACTTTTGTATCTAGAGTCAAAAATAGAAGTAATTTAAAAGTTATTTAGAATTGCTTTTGCTTTTAGTTTTTAATTATAAAAAAATAAAGTAGAAATTCTTTTCAGAAAGGTGGTATTTTTATATCATCTACGAGTTTCTGGAAGACCAGAAGTTTTTTTCTGTTTGAAATGATATTTGGATAATTATTAGAAAATGCTCTGACTTTTCTGAAATATTTGAAAAACAGTCACAAATATCAATCTGCATTCAAAAGTAGAAGTATTTCTAAGACTATTTAGAATTACATATTCTTTCTCTATCTATTTATAGAAGAATGAAACAAAAGTCATTTTCAAGAAAGTAATATTTCTGACTTCCTTCCTCTATGAGTAGTTCTGAAAAATGAGAAGAGCTTTTTCTAGTTATTCAAAAGTTTCTGAAACAACTTTCATAAATAGAAAATCAAAAGTTAATCTATCCAAATGGACTTATCCTAATTAGATTTTAATACTTTTAACTCTAGTTTTACTTAGTGTGTTTTCCATCATTCTTAATCTAATCAGAATCTAAACTAGAAGCAAAACACAACATAAACTTCTCAATATATAATTCCAAATCAAATACAGTTAATTTCGTTTCGATACACTCAAAGTTCAAAATCATTTCCAGGTTTCTATAAGAAAATACATCAACTTCAACCCCATGTGTGGAAAAAGCAATCAAGCTGTGAGACCCCATCTGAATAAAACAACAAACAAGGCATGGTCCATGCATATAATTTAGAAAAGGACTGGTCTTTTGCCTTGAAAAGTAAATAGTTGATGCTGCTGATATCAAGGCTTTGTTATGTTTTAGGCAAGCAAGTGTTGGTAGTTCAAATGCATGTTTTAAACTTGGTAGGTAGAAAAATCTTAGGTTGTTGTTGGTAGTTTGATAGGTAGGGTAGATTTTCACATGATTTCTTCTAGGTGTGAAGCTCATGTCACTGCAGAAGCAGCAAATCTCAGCTCATTAGTTGTCTGTTGTTCTGAGTACATAAGGATTTACAGGGGTGGATATATGTGGGCTGAGTGTAGTCTGAGATACCAACTGGGCTGTTCTTTTTTGGACAAGAGCAAAGAAGTTTGAGAAAATCATGGATAGATAGCATGGAGACCTCAAGAAATTGTTGGTTCATTGATGGTTCTCAGTGACACTAAGTGGCAGGCAAATACAATTGAAAAGGACTACACATACATGTCTAGGCCCAAAAAAGAAGAAATTCAACAATCAATTGAATGTGAAACTCAGGACATGATGGAACTAAAACTAAAAAGGCCAAAAGATGTACAGAATTGATCAGCCATCACATGTCTTGAAGAGTGATTCAAAAGAATAATCTTATGCAGCAATTCGAAGAAGTGAACTTATGGTAGATTGGTATACCATTTGACTGATCTTCTGAAGAGTTTGTAATGCTTAGAGCTCAGTGTCACAAAACCTTACCATCAAGTTGGAAATTATTCTTCGTGCAAATGGAATGTAGCTTAGAGAGTACCTGAAACAATTCATGCCAAAACAAATAAGAATGCGAAGGAAGTAGTAAGCTATACTTGTCTTTATTTTAAGACTGGCTGAGGTAAAAGCGAAATCGTACCAGATGAGGGCACATATTTCACAAATGATTGCAATTAGTGTCAAGATTTTGCTATGGATCTGCAAGATATAGAAGTAATGAATAGTAAGATTGGTTGCATGAAAAAGTGATCGTATCATAAACATCATTAGAAAGCCCCTAACTTGCAGCCAAAGCACATTGTTTATAAAGTGATTTGGAGCTACTATTCATACACACAATGACATGAAGAAGAAGGGAACTCATGGAAAAAGGTTTTAACAAGTTGGATCCATTTGATGGGTTTTCTAACATAAATGTCACTGGAGAAAGAACATGGCAGGGAAACTGTATGTGAAAGAAGAAAAGATTACAATACATTGACTTCTTTGCTACAATTTCTAGGCATTTTTGGAAGAGTATCACCATGAATTAAGAAGGAAATAAACCATGACATCTCATTAGATATTACCTAGAATATAAGTTGCCTCACAGTCCCTAGGCCGATACTACATTTGTTGAATTAGTGATCTAACATTACTCTGGCTATACCACCTTGTAATTCCCATGAATGAAAATTACTATCGCATAGCACTTACATAAATTATTAATAACAGATTAAGTATATTTGATCATTCAATCAAGGAAAAGAACATACCAAGAGAGCACAAATCAGAGCTAGAACAACACATGCAAGGTAAACAGCTGTAGCATAAACTCGAGCAGAATCAAACATCATATTCAACTGTTGCACAGGTCCAACGACAAAGACTGTACTGTCAAACAAAAGTAAGAGGTTAGAAGCTGATAAAGATTTGAATCAAGTAAACTAAGCAAATTATACAAAATAATTCCTTTCAAGAACAATGAGGATAAAATCATTACTCGACATCATAAACTGGAAAACTGCAACCTGACGATCCCTCTCATTATCTCATTGGTATATATTACTAAGGTACTTTATTGGACAGGCCAAAACTATTAAAACCGCACCAAATTGCCAGGATGAATCCAGACAATCTTGAAACAAAATGTACAAGCTTCGGCAATCCATAGCAGTAACAATATCTAAGTTGTTTGCAACAATAACTCACTAGATCTACTCTACAATCATCAACTTTACTAAATCACTACCTTTGACAACATTGTCAAGTCTTCTAGACAAAAGCACATCGAAAACAATCTCAAAACTCAACAACTAATCCAACATGACAGACACCAAAACCAAACAAAAAACTCTATCAAAGTCGCCAAAAACCAGGAATAATTCGCAATAGCAGCCATTGAAAAAAAAAACCACACAAGAAGCAAAATCTAAAAGCTCAACTAAACTAACCAATCAAACCTACCTTCCAACAGCCAGCAAGTTCCCAAATGTGAACAAAATTGCAAACTTGATAGCTTTAACGAACACAACCATTGACTGCAAAACAACAAACAACATATTTACATCCACTTATCAATCAAACAAAAAAACCCCAAATATCAAATTTTCCACCAAATCATACACTTCATCACTCTAATTCAACCAAAATGTATCAAACAACGTAAACAAAGACATACACAGACTCAATTAAAAGGAATATATTGAACAAATGGAGAGTGATAGTACCAGGAACATACAAGCCAGGCCAGCGATCAAACAAGCAGCAAAAGCATACATTCTCTGTTAATAAAATAGAAACAAAAAATCGACTATGATGAGTATTATATCAAGTGAAAAAGATTACCAAAATCATAAAAAAGACTTCTTTTTGACATGAGACCTGTGTGTAGGATAGAGAAAAGATTCCATCTTGTTCATCTTCCTCCAAGAATCTCTCCTCTGCATCTTCGTCCCCTCCTGGCATCCACTGTTTTAGCTTCCACATTGGTCTTGTTCACTCGATCACTGCACAGATAGTGATCAGGATCAATGAAGAAGAAGAACAAAACAACAAAAGAAATTTAAACGGGTCGGTCATTTATACACTGGACCAACCCGGCCCAGTGAATCCAAGTAAGCCCAAATAGAAAGACGTTATAAAAAACGGTGTCGTTCTGGCGCCAATTTAAATTCTTCCCTTCTCTTCTCCATCGCTTCATTATTAATAATCCTGAGCTTCAGTGAACGATAATAAAAGCCCTAGAAACCTCTGGTCAGTCGAATCCGATAGAGAGAGATGTCGTCGACGCTACTCGAGTTGACACGTGCAGCGCACGAGGAGGTGGAGCGATTCGAGCGGCTCGTAGTGAAGGATCTGCAGACGGAGCCGACGTCTAATAAGGAGCGTCTCTACCAGAGCCACCGTGTTCGCCACATGATCGACACCATCACTTCTACAACTGAGAAACTCGTGAGTCTTTTAAGTTTTAACGGAATCTACTTCTTGTTTCGAGTGTCATGTTAGGGATTTGAAAATAGAATTTGACGTGGATTTGTTCATTGTTTGGTTTTTCAGATTGAGATTTATGAGGATAATGACAATGCTAGGAAGGATGATATTGCAGTACTTGGAGGCCAGACTGAAAATGGAATCAATGTCTTCAGTGTGTTTTACGATCGACTAAAGGAGGTGATTTCTGCCGTTCTACTTGTTAAAATAGTTAATGTTGATTGTTGTGGTTTTGGTTGATAATTATTTAAAATAGTTTGAGGAAGGGATTTGTGTATTGTTGTTTCGATTGAAGTGTTTTATGAGTGTTAGATTTTGGTTAGATCGTTAGCTGTCGAAGTTTTATGAAGGGAGAATTGTTTCTTTGTTTGTGTAGATTGTAATTTAAGGACTATACTTCACTGAAGCTTGGTTGACGTTTTTGTTAGAATTAGTGATGATGAATCTTGTTAACGTTTCTGTGACTGTGTGTAGATTCGTGACTATCACAGAAGGCATCCAGCTGCAAGAGTTGTGGATGCCAATGAGGAGTTTGAAAATCTGCTTAAGGAGGAACCAGTAATTGAGTTCAGTGGAGAGGTAATTATATTTCTTCTGTATGCTTGATTTTTTTTTGTTCACTTGAGTAGTTGATAAGGTGTCTATTTAAGCAGTTGTTGTGGGGAAACTTGTACAAAATTGTTTTATTTGTTTCAGGAAGCCTATGGTCGGCATCTGGATTTGCATGAACTATATCATCAGTACATTAACTCCAAATTCGGGGATCAAATTGAGTATTCTGCTTATCTTGACATTTTCTCACAAACTCAGAAGATCCCTCGCAAAATGAAGATGACTAGGTAGTTTTTGTTGGATATCGTTTTTTTGGTGTTCTACCGACTTGCATCTTCCTACAGAATGATATCGTGATTCTCTTTTTGTAGGCAATACAAGGAATACATGGAGAACATGTTAGAGTATTTAATCTACTTTTTCCAGCGTGCTGAGCCACTTCAAGATCTTGATAGAATGTTCTCAAAGGTTCGTTTCTAGTTAATGCTATTGTTGATTATAAGAGTTGACAGTCCTAATCCAATGGAGATTCTTCTGACAATGTAGATTTGCTTTGTGTTAGGTTGTGACTGATTTTGAAGAGCAATGGACCAAGGGGACAGTAGAGGGATGGGACAATCAAGAAAATGGTCATGTGACTTCTGAGCACACTGTAATTGATCTTGATTATTACAGCACAGTTGAGGAGCTAATGGAAGTCGGTCCTGAAAAGTTGAAGGAAGTAAGTTCGTTGCTAAATTACAAGTGATCATATTTTCTGTGTTGTGTTCTTTTTTTGACCTATGTGAGTAAAATTTAAACCTTCTTTTGTTGTGTATGTTGGCAGGCTTTAGCTGCATTAGGACTGAAGAGTGGTGGGACTGTACAGCAGCGAGCAGAGAGACTTTTTCTTACAAAGGTAACCAGCACTAAATACCGGGTATCTTGTATCTGTAGAATTTTATTTGGCATTTTTCTAAAATTTACTATACTAGACAATTTATTTCTGAATACCAGATCTTTAATTATTCTAAAGAGGTAATGAACATTGAAATTTCTAGTTTAAAATTGTTGGTGGATAGCCTTGTTGCATGGATGATATTTACTGAGGATTGATCGTCCTCCTTTTGGCAACCATGCTACATAACTTCATCGATTTCGTAGGAATTTGGTTTGGCTCACGATTTCTGTGAATTAATAGTTCATTGTTCTTATAATCGCCATTTGGTAGGACACTCCTTTGGAAAAGTTGGATAAGAAACATTTTGCCAAAGGTTCTCGTGGGGTAGAACAAAATGGGGTTGCTGCAGCTCCACATGAAGTTGATAATTTGAAAGAAATTGCTTTGATGGAGGCCAAAGTGAAGAAATTATGTGACTTACTAACTGAGGTTAGCTTGTCCTTCCCTGACTGTCCTTTTTTTTCTTCCTAATGTTGGGGACATTTAGATTTAAAGTTATCTCGTACTTATGTTTATAGTTGTCATGTAAGATTCAGTTTGAATTTTATGTTGGAACATTGCTAATATTATGTGCTGATTTTCTGTATTGATTTGTTTGTTGCTCCTTCACCTTGTGCAGACAATTGAGCGAACTAAACAAAATGTTGAGAAGAAGCAGGCTTTGACTTATGAAGAAATGGAAGCAGAACGTGAGGAAGTAAGTAGATAATAGTTCCTTACTCTTTCTAGATCATGCTATACTGGATCACACTTTTAGGCTAGTGATAATTCCGTTATTTGTGTTCTGTGATACCTTGTGGTCAAATGCTTTGGGATGTTTTGAGTTATGCTTGTAAAGGAGCTTTTCCTTCAGTTCCTGTAATTGTATTGTGTTATGTGCCCGCCGTCATATATAGTTGATTACTCTTTATTTTCTATGGTTTCAAGTATGGCATTGTAAATTGACATCCAATAAATTTCAGAAATTCATTGAAAGATTCTAAAATGATGATCCTCAACAATTAAAATTGGTATTAGTCCTCTAAAATACTACTTAGGTCACAATAGCAGCAAAGATCCAGAACACCAAATTTAAATATCTCTGTTTCTCACTCTCAACTGATGTTTGAGCTGATGTTCTAGTTTCTTATCCTTCTTTGGAATACTTGCAGCAGGAGGAGACACAAGTTGACACTGAAAGCGATGATGAAGAGCAGCAGATATATAATCCCCTTAAATTGCCTATGGGTTGGGATGGGAAACCTATTCCTTATTGGCTGTACAAGCTTCATGGTCTTGGTCAGGTAAGTTTTGCAATTTCTCTGTGGAATACATTGTGAGTTTTCGATGTATGTCATCTTTCAAGAATATGAAAATTATAATTACACCCATAAAAACTATATATATTTTTAAGAGTTCTTAATAAATGTATATGGCGTAATGCTACAAAATATATAATCAATTGTACTTTATAAGGAAGAAATAGCTTACTTCCCAACATAGAATGCTACATCAGAGAAACTGAGTATCAAAGTGCTACTGTACATGTTTTCCTACTTAAACATTTTGCACTCCTTTTGTGATTCCAGGAATTTAAGTGTGAGATATGTGGGAACTACAGCTACTGGGGGCGTAGAGCTTTTGAGCGGCATTTTAAGGAATGGCGCCATCAACATGGTATGCGTTGTCTTGGTATTCCCAACACCAAGAATTTCAACGAGATCACATCAATAGAGGTGATTATTCCTTCTTTGTTCTTTTGGTTCAATGTTGTTCATGTATGTTAGAAGTTTATATTGATTTGTGCTAATAAACAGCTGGAATGCTTGATAATTAATTTACTTAAATGTAGCAGTCACTGATTTCTGCCTACATTTCATCTTGTAGGAAGCAAAAGAATTGTGGAAGAGAATACAGGAGCGACAAGGAGTGAACAAATGGCGCCCGGATCTTGAAGAAGAGTATGAAGACAGAGAAGGCAACATCTACAACAAGAAGACATACACTGATCTGCAACGCCAAGGTCTTATTTAAGCAATACCAGTCTCTCTGATGAGCATCAAAGGTAGGTAGGGGAAGAAAGGGTCATCTCAGGATGGACTCTATATCCTATCTATTATCTTGAAGCAATACATAGAGAACAATCTTTTCATGCTCAACTCCAATCAACTCCGCAGAAGCTGGTTGTGAACCTGGGGCGTGACCATAACAGTACCATATGCTGGAGTTTTGTTTTATCAACCTAGGTTCAGATCAGTAGTTAAAATTAGATGTAGATCATCTCTAGTAGAAGAGCAATTTTTGCTATATGGATGCTACTGTAGTGTATAATCTCAATTTACTGTCAAGTGTATATTGGCATTGCACCATTCAATGGGTCCTGAACAAGTGAATTTTGGTCGCTTGAAAAGTATCTGAATGTTGCTTTTATGATTTAATTTTAATGGGAAAAAAGATCAATTGAGCAGCTATCTTGATCAACTGCGCATATACCTCCGGATCAGTCGAAACAAATAGCTAACATATGTGCATAAGAGACATTAAATAGAGTGAGAACTACTATCTTGTAAACCAAAGAATATACACCCAAGAAAATACAAATAATTTTATGGCACAAATGATGATCGGTAGCATTTACAATTGTTATCTCCATCTTTCATCAACACAAGACCTTGTAAACAACAATGCTGAACCATTTACACCGCGAAGAACAAGCAGTCTGGAGTCCACATATGTTCCACAAACAAGCTTTGACAGATCAAACATTTCTGGTGGGATTTGAATCCGAACTTCTTGAACTACATTCCTTGCATCCTCCAAATTTCGGTTCAGAGGATCGTCAAGATTCACACCCACTTCAATGTCACCGGAGAGAAGCTTGGCTACTGGAAGGCTTGTTGGCATCTCCTTGAATGGGATTGCTTTCTTCTGCTTCCTTGCTGACAGTTTCTGAGCAAACAGATCCCGAACATTCGACTTTGGCAATAACAATGTTCCTTTTGTGTTGTTTTCTTCTTTGAGATAAAGTCTTCTACCTGCTGTTAATCTGAATGTAGAGTCTACTTCTAGTTTCCCTGTAATGCCGGTCTTGTTGTGAGGCCATTCTTGTCCCTTGATGACTGTGAAGCTGATGTCGGATGTGAAAGAAAGGTTGGTGTTTGATTTTGTAGGTCTGGATATGGTTAGGTGTGCATCGCCTACAAGGATACGAGCAGGAGGCTGGCGAAGGGTTAGTCCTATGTGCCTTCCTGTACTGTATAACAGCCGCCATTTTCCTGGCAGAAGTTCTAACCAGTTCTGCAGTATTTAAAAGGACAGCATGAATCACCTTAGTGAACTGTTAAACAGCTTTAGGTTCAAATAGCATTTGCTAAGCTTTTTAGCATCTTAGCTTTGGTGATAGCAGAAGAAAGAAAATATGATCTCACCTTTGGCTTTGAGTGAGGATTCAACATCTCCATTAATTCAATGAAATGGGCAAGCCTTTCACGCTAAGGAGATACAAACAGCTTAAGTCAGTTCGCTTTCCATACATTTAACTTCAGCATATTTTGAGATTCAAAGAAAAAGAATAATAGACATGAACGGACAGTGGAGTTCACATATACCTGAGGTAGACGGTAGATATACTCCTCTGTAATTCTCACTGCAGTTGATCCAAGGCCCCATCTTATGATATCCATGGATGGAACTTTTCTCCATCTTGGTCCACAAAGAAATGGATGTCTAAGAGCATCAAGAGAACTGCAACAAATTCAGAAATACTGTAAGCAGTGATATTCTTCCATGCACAAAAGGCACCACTCAAATAAATTATGCCTATTCATATATATTATATTACATTGCGTTGACCCACGATAATACAACAAAAAGAAGAAAAAAGAATAAAAGAAAACCAAAAGTGAAAAATGTAAGTTTTGATCATCTTCTTGATACTGTTCTTCCTTATCATTAGACCTAGTCGAAAACATTGCATGATTGCTAACTTATCAAGTCATTTATTTGTACTGTAATGAGGAGAACAAGAACCAAACTTTATCATACGTTTACTAACTCAAACAGAAAAATTAGCTTTATGCTATCATAGCCTTATACTTCATATAGCATACCTTATTCTATCAGAAGGTTTAGTTGCAAGCAATAGAGAAAGAAGATTCCATCCAGCTCCCCAATTCCTGTCAAGTATCTGCAAGAAAGATGACAAGTTAAAAGATAAACTCAAAAAATGCATTAATGAAGTAAAGAATATTTTCAAGAAGCATACTTGGAGTCCGGCATTTCCAAATGGAGAATTCCTGTTGAGGATTTGTAAGAGAAACTCGCGTAAGCATGAAGGATCATTTCCCTGTTGATTGCACATGACAGCATATACAAATTCTGTTCACTTGTTGAGACTTCAAAGTGATTGAGAATGTTGAGCATACTATACCTCCGTGAGGAATGATTTGAATTTCATGAAGATTAATGGGTTCATGAGTTCTTGCAGCACCATTTTAGCCATCATAAAACCAACACATCTATCAAACAGGAATCAGTTCATGAGTAATCGGTTGTCTTGCTTGAAACCCAGCTTAAATCTATTCACTAACTTTGCAACATACCTAATATCAAATGCAATCATCATTTTCCGCCTGTCTATGTTGTTGTCGAGGGTGTTACTACTAGGACCATGCTCATAAAAATCAGCAGCATTTCCCAGTATTCCTACCTATTAAGCATCTCCAATATTAATTAAATCCACCCAATAACAGAAAGAAATCATAGAAAATGCATCAAAGTCAGAATGTCAGGTTGATAATCACTCAAAGATGTATGCTACTTACTTTGATATGTCTATCTACAGGGCTTATATGCACATTCTCAAGCCTCAGTTCCGTATGAGCAAGTCCATGACTGTGTAAATAGTTCACCTGAAATGCAAGTAACAGCAATCATGAATCTACCAACCAAATAGAATATAACTACTGCATTACATGAAAGTATATTATGGCATACTCCGATCAAAAGATCCCTCATCAAAAGGCGAATAATCCTCAACTGCCGTGAGACTGCAGGTCCTCCAATTGAATCATCTCCCACCTTCCTAACCGAATCCTCATCTAATGCCAGAGTAGCTTCCAAGGTTGGAAGCCAATCCGCTTGTTGCAGCCAATGCCTTAAAGAAAAACTACCATGATACTGCCATACAGAAACAAACAAGAAGGAAATAACAAACACACGCACACTCAATTTTCTTTTCTCATTGCCAGCTTAAATGACAACAGAAACACGTATGGAGATCAATGATAAGCACAATCCCATATAAAAAAGGTATTGAATTGACATACATACCCCATGAACAAGAGTAAATGAGTCGGAACCACTAGGTGTATGTGATGAAACATAGCCATGAACTTGCATAGAATACGAATGATACAAAAGTCTTCTACGAACAAGCTTCTTCAACACCTATAAACCAAACCAAATTCTGCAACATCAACATCAAAGCATAACTTCCTATAACTTCACCAGTAAAAAACCAACACTCTACACACCTCTATCGCCCTTCTTCCTCTCCGTTGAGCTTGTGCACTAGTGAACCTCCGAAGCACAACTTTTTCGTTATACAAACAACTACAATTCAACCAATCCACATAAAAAAAACACACACATCAAGCTCAAAATCTAGAATTTAACAACATTTCACACATTCTAACTTAACAAAAAGGAAGACCAACACTAACCTACTAGAATCCTTCACAATCGCTTCAAAAACCAACTCATCGCCCTTCACAACAACAAAAACGTTTCCAATTCAACACAAATATATCAAATTTATCAACCAAAACACCAAAGCATCATCAATACACACGTACTCGTCCAGCGAGACCGACACTGACGCGATCCAGAACCTTGAAATCCGACATCTTGAACCTCATCACATGACCCGACTCCTCCACAGACACCTCCTCCTCCGCCGCGGCAGCTGACGACGACGAAGAAAAAGAAGAACAGCGAACAGACACACATCTCCTTCCTAAAGACAAAATCGGTAATGTCGACAAATTTTTCCCGCCAGAAAAACGGTTTCTCTCAACTCTCTCCAGACTCCGACCAGGTGTCGGAGTCGGACAGATTCCAACTAGCGCCATCGAACGCAACCGATTCGATAATTGACAGAAAGTTAAGGGACTTCCCGGCAAAAGTAGCACTCAACAATTTTAGAGGGAAGATAACTGCCTCAAGGACTAAAATGAAAGAAATTGAAAATTTCGGTGGAGAACAATATATAAATAGAAGAGAAGAACACGTGATAATCGCGTGAGGTAACGAGGTTCAATTGCTGATTCCATGAGCTTTACTCATGTCCACGTAGACGTTTCTTTGTAAATATCTTCATCTTCTCTCTCCAGTCAGTGTCTTGCTTGTGTTCTTCGCCCTCTCGCCAGATTCCGCCACGTGGATACGTTTCTGATTTCAGATTATTTGACCAAATTCTAGTGTTTATCCACCAGATCTATAGCCTTATTGGGCCAATATTGGGTTTAGATATAAATATTTTAATCTGATTGGGCTTGTCATACTTTGAACCAAATTTTTTTAGGTGCGGTTCATTGTAAATGGATGGTTTGACTTGCAATTGGACTAGATTTGGCCTCGGATTTCACACACAAAAGCACGTGGACACATCCCGACCGTAACCGAACAACGGTTCTGATCTATTAGCTTCACCAGTCCCGCGATGGTCTGATGATCAAATTTGTCTACTTGTCAGCTCTTGATTGGATGTGCCACGTAGTATTATGATTAGAATGTGTATAATCGAAAACTTAGCGAAAAAATGATCAAATCAAAAACACAAGGTTAATACAACAAAGCACAACAACCTACCAATACAAGACTTGATAAATGGAGAAGTAATTATTAGTTGATAATTACTTAGCCAATCCTTTTATTTCACCGAAACGGTCAAGGATATAATAGTAAAACGACAGTCCTCTACAAGGGCAAATTCGACATTTCGGCTCAAGTCATCTCCAAGTCGTTTAATAGAAAAATAAGTACTAAATAAAAAATAAAATAAAAAACTCAAAGCCTCGACAACACTCTCACACACAGACACACACGCCTCTTTTCTCTTCAAAAGCCATCACATTGTTCTGAGTCTCTTATTTTCTTCTATTTCCACATCTACCCTCCAACACCACGGCCCCACCACCATCTGCGAGTCTCTGCTTCGAGGCTATTTTGTAATTTCAGTCATCTCCGGCGCCAATCTCACTCTCTTGTTTACAATCGCGGCGGTGGTGATCCTTGACTGTTTATATATGTTGGTTAGGGTTTCAGTTCGGCGCGTGACGTGTGTGTTATATTTCTAGGGTTTTGCATTTTTTTAAAAGAAAAAAATTCGGGATTTTATGGTTCTTTTGGGGTTTCGAGTGTCGGCATTTTGTGAGTTAGGGTTTTGTGATTTCGGCGAAGGTTTTGTTTTTGAGGGGTAGATTCGGGATTGGAAGAGGGTTGATAAAGTTGTAGTATTGAGTTTGGGCTTAGATTAAGTTAGGGTTTTTATTATCTTGGTGCTGTTGCGGTGGTTTTTGATTTAGGAATCTGAAGTGATGCCGAAGAGTTCGAGGCACAAATCGAGCAAACATAGCTCACGAGAAGCGAAAGACTCGAGAGAGTATTCGGATTCGGAGAAAGATTCGAGTTTGAAGGAGAGGACTGTGGGTAGGGTTTCGAAGGAGTCATCTGGTTCGGGAGAGAAGCGGAAGCTTGAGTCCAAGGAGAATTTTCCGGCTGGAAATGGAGGCGGAGGAGACTATGTGGATGATTACAGCATTGTTTCATCTTCGAAGAGGAGGAAGGATAGAGGTGGCGGAGGAGATGACGGTGGGAATGACAGGTGGAATGGTGGTGGAGATGAGGAGAGAGCATTGGAAGGTGTTGTTTCCAGGAAATCGAAGAGTTCGGGGGAGTCGAAGAGTAGTAGAAGGAGGGAAGAGAGTGATGGAAGCAAGCATAGAGAGAGTCGGAAGGAGAGTGAGAGGGAGAGGGAGCGAGAGAGAAAAGGTAGAAGTGAGGATCGTAGGAAGCAATCGGCCGTCATTGAAAAAACAACTGGTAAGGTAACTAATTTTAGGTGTGTTTGTATTATTGGTAATGTAAGTTCTGTTTTGCTCTGATTTGCCTGATTTTTGTCTACTTGGGATTGTGATTAGATCAGACTATTTATTTGGTGCTGTATGTAGTGGTGTAGTTGATGAGTGGATTTACTTTTGGTAGGATTTGTGTGCATGATTTTGGTTCAAGTTTTTGATAAGGGGGAATGCTAAATTATATTACTATTGGAGAGATTCAAATAGTGTCAGGCTTTAGGAAATTATTGTGTTTGTGGTCATGTTCTGTTTCTTCTATGCATCTTTAGAGCATCCGAGTGAAGGGTATTTTTCTGCTGTTATTACTTGTTAATAAATGAAAGCTGTGCACCAACTGCTGGAAATGCTAGTAAAGTGTGGTATGAGTGTTTGCCAATTGAAGTGATGATTTATTGTCTTCATTGTTGGTTCTTGAATGTAGTGGATCCTGAGTTAATACAGGACACATTTATTTAACCATATTTTGGTAAATAGTAATGAGTTTTAGCTTCATGTAACGAATTAGCTACAGCTCAATAATTATGGCTCTCCATAAAAATGTCTGTATGCTAAATTAATAATAATAGAGCTATTGAATGTTTTCAAGGAAAGGAAATAATACATGTGGTTTGACAATTGATTTTTAATTACTTTCTGTCTAATACCCTTTTCCTTTGTGTATTTCTGCTGAAAGCTTCCCCATAATGAAAGACCATGTTCCCTTAAAATTATGCCTAGTATTTTCTGTGAGTAGATGTTTCCTAGATTATTCTCTCTATATGAATGAGGAGATCAGATTGACACCTTTAAAACTCGCATGATGATCTAGTCTGTCTTTATTTTTCAAGGATGAGGTTTGGTCAATCTCTTGTTTTCTTTAGCTCAAGAAAGCACATGGTCTTATTCCCGTGAATCTTTTCTTTCTCATTTTATGATCTAGGAGTTTTTCCTTTATGTGGTTGTATTTACATACCTATTCATGCATTTGAACTCTGAAAAGACATGGAGGTGGGATTTTGTATTTACATTTCTTCCTTGCCATATGCATGTTTGGATTACATTTTTTATTCATTCAATTCTAATTACTAACATTGCTTTATTCCTTGTTTTGTTGCAGAGTCCAATGCCCAGGATCTTTTGCTTAGTCCTGAGTCAGAGAACCAACTTGAAGCGCGAGTCCGGAGGAAAAGAGATGGATCTGGTGATGGGGATAAACATGATGTTGATATTGGAGACAACAACGATAGACGGAGGGATGATCTTGCCAATGATGTTAGGCTCAAAGAAGAGAAGCATAAGGACGAGAGGTATAGAGATAAATATCGAGAAGATGTAGACAGGGACAACAGGCACCGAGAGGATAAGCAGAGGGATGAACATTCCTCCAGAGATCATGCTAATAGTAGGTTTGATGATAAGCATCTAAGGGATGAAAAAGATGCTGGAGAAAGTAGACAAAAGAAAACTAAGGCTCATGATAGTGACCGTGATAGGGAGCGTGAATATGATCCCGATGAGCATGACTTTGATTCTGGACGTGACCGCGACCGTGATAGATACCGTGAGCGTGACAGAGATCGTGATTATGATCATGACCGCAGTCGGGACCGTGAACGTTTTCGAGAGCATGATGGGGATTGGGATCGAGAAAGAAATCGGGAGATAGAGCGTGATCGTGATCGCCGTGATAGAGACAGAGATAGAGAGAGGGACCGGGAACGTGAACATAACCGTGAGCGCGATCATGATCGTGACCGAGATCTTGATCTTGATGGCTCACATCATGATGACAGGAGTGGCAGATACAAAGATAGCAGAGGAAAGAAGAGGTCTCCTGATGAGCGTGATGAGTACAGTGATGCTAAATCTAGAGGTATCAAAGGGCACTATCCTGATACAGAAAATAAGTCATTGACCAGTAGTAGAGTTGAGGCAGATGCTGAGAGAGGCCGATCTCAATCACGTCAAGGCTATGCTGAATCCACTATAAGTAATAAAAGGAGAACTTCTCCAAGCCCCAGTTCACATGGGGGTGCAGATGACTACAGGTATTATGTTATATAATTGGATTGCTTGGTTTCACATCTGAATAATAAGCCTATGGTATAATGTCCTTGGTAACATTCTAAATAACACACATTCTCTCCAGTTGAGTAACTAATAAGTTGGTCTTTATGTATTTAAACGTCTGCTGGTATCATCGTTCAATTTTATCATGGCATGTGCTATGAAAATTTGAAATCCTCACCTTTTCTGCTCTTTTGTTGTAGAAATTGATTCTGTATAGGAATAACATTTCTATTGTGTTGCAGACATTCGAAGCAGGACGATAACTACCGAGATTCCGCCCCAGAGCAGAGGTCGAAAGCAATTTCCTCTAGGGAGGTATCTGGTTTTTCTGGAGCGACGGAGAGGAGCTCAAAGTATAGATCCTCGGAGAGATCCAACAAGACTGATGAGGGTCATTTGGGGGAAATGACTGTGGAGAGGTCTTCAAGTGCAAAGGCTTCACCCATGGGTATGATGGAAAAGTCTCCTTCGTCATCTAATCTTGATCGTAGGTACAGTAGCAGAGGTAGTATTAGGCGGAGTCTTGATATTGAGGAAACAGGACGCAGGGGCAGTGTAGGGCCCAGAGAATTGTCCTCAGCAGAGGATAGACAGAGCCGTGAATTGCCTTTGGAGAAGCCTATGGTGGATGACTCCTCCCAGATGGACCTACAATATTACAACAGAACTAGTCAGGGTGGTTCATCTTCTACCTTACCTCCACCACCTGCTTTCAGGGCTGGTGTTGGGAGCCCTTCTTTCATGGGTTCGGTGGAAGATGATAGCAGAGGTAACCATAGTGGTCGATACCGCAGAGGTGATCTTAGTATGGGAAGAGGTCAAGGAAATGCATGGAGGGGTCCTCCTAACTGGTCCTCACCCAATGGATTTATCCCCTTTCAGCATGGACCACCTCATGGAAGTTTTCCTGCTATGATGCCACAATTTCCATCTCCTTCGCTATTTGGTGTTAGGCCATCAATGGAACTCAATCACTCTGGTATCCCATATCATATCTCTGATGCTGACCGGTTTTCCAGCCATTTACGTCCTCTAGGCTGGCAGGGAATGATAGATGGTACAGGGCCTTCTCATTTGCATGGATGGGATGGAAATGCTGGTGCTTTTAGGGATGAACCACATATGTATGGTGGATCTGACTGGGACCAGAACAGGCATATGATGAATGGACGGGGATGGGAGACCAATTCTGACATGTGGAAAGGGGAAAATGGTGATGCAAATATGGACTTGCCTTCAATGTCTCAGAAGGAGGATCATTCTGCACAGGCACCTTCTGATGATGGTTCATCTGGGAAAGTCGGTCAGCTGGTGGAGAATAATCATGGGAGTTCTACAAAAAGCGATGCAACAGGATTCACCAGCTCTCCTGCAAAGAATTCTTCAAAAGTTCTGTCCAAAGCATCAAATGAGAAAACATCTGATTCTTCTAAAAGGACAAAAGAGGATGATGCTGCACAGCGTTGTCGTGCTTATATATCTAAGCTTGACATCTCATCAGATCTTGCTGGAGAAGAGCTGTATAGCAGATGTATGAGCTTACTGGGCACTTATAAGACTGTTAGTCTCGAGACTGAGTCCGCTGTAATCGTAAACTTGAAGGTAGGCACTAGGGCAGTTATATTATCATCCTTGAAACATAGATTTGCTTATAATTGTACAGTAATTAGTCTCGGGTTTTTTATTTTCTCCCGCTTCTTATTGTGGCAGGATGGTGGAAGGGCCATTCCAAAAAGTTCGAAAACCTTGTTGAGTCCTCCGTTTTTCCCTCCAACAAATGATTCTGTTTTTCAGGTAACTTACATTTAACTATGACACAATTTTTCCAGCCATTCGAATGTATTCTTGTTAAAAGTCTATCATTTTTTCCATTGAATTTTTTAGGGGATTATCAGTAATGGTTATGAAGATCCCCAATTTTGGGAGGTCAAGGATGCATAAAGTTACTCGATTGGAAAACTTATTCATTGTTGTACTGAAGTTGAATGTCGTTATAACCATTGATTTTGCATTTCATGTCATAATCTTTTATGAATTGTTTCAACTATGCTGCCTCTTGTCTTTCATGGAATAGTGGGATATTCCCTGGTCTATGTTTTTTCTTTCTCATTTGTCTTGATTCAAGCTTTTACTTCTGTCCAAATATACTGGTTGCATATGAAGCCTTTTTTTTATATCATGAATTAGGATCTTGTGCTGTTGTCACAACATAAGCTAATGTCAACACAGTATACTTGGTTGCAAATTCTCTGTGGATGTCTTGTGATGCAGTTTGGCTCGTCTTTGCTGTTGTATTGATTATAACTTGATGTTTTGAGTGTCTGACATGCATGAATATTATTAGCAACTCAGTTTGTTTCCTGTTACTGAGATTTAATCCTTGATATCAGGGCGCCATTAATTATTACAAGAAACTAAGTATCTCAGCTGGTGGAATTTTTAACGGTGGGAAAATAGACATCTTTCTGAAATCCAATGATGAGAAAGGTGAATGCAATGATGAGAAAGTTGAGTGCAATGATGAGAAAGGTGAATGCAATGATAAGAAACTTGAGTGCAATGATGAGAAAGTTGAGCGCAATGATGAGAAAGTTGAGCGCAATGATGAGAAAGTTGAGCGCAATGATGAGAAAGGCGAGGAAAGCATTCCATGCGACATGGACAAAGCAGAAGGATTGGTTTTAACTAACGATACAGAAATGCCAGATGCTCCAAAATTGACTCCTGATCACCAGAAACCTGAAAGTGTTCCACATGACGATGAGGTTCAGGAGGCATTGAAGGAGAAAGATTCAGCCCCCAGTCCTATGGTGCTGGATGAAACTCATGCAGTTCCAGACACCGAGGCAGCATCTAACCAAGATTCTCCTCTTAAGAGCTCAGAGGAACCTCTACAAGTCTTCAATGATGACAAGAACAACGGCAACATCTCTCCTGAACAATTGGTCACCGAAGGTGCAGATGCACATTGCTCCTTGACCCCTGATAATGCACAACAGGCTGCCACCGAGCCCGAATTGCTTGCTGATGATGATAAAATGGACGAGGAGGAAAACAAGAACGAAATCAACAACCCTGTTTCTCCTCTGGACAACAACGACGAAAGCAACAACCCTGTATCTCCTCCGAACAACAACAACGAAAAGCGAGATCTAGGTGATGATACTAATAACAGTCCTTTAATTTCTGAGGCAATGATGCCTGGATCAAATGAGTCTGAGTCTGAGTCGGTAATTTTAAATCGGATACATCATTCTCCTGAAAGTACACATTGAAAACAATTTCTATTTCTAATGTTCTCTTCTCTTAATGCATTTTTGGTTATTTTTTTCTTCATTTGATGTTTTTCGTGTTTTGCCCTTTTCAATAAAAAGGAAAATCTGCTCGTTGAGTACCCGCATTAGGGTCCTCCAGATTCTCTTCGTATAATCTAATCTAATCTGTGTGCAGCTCTTTGCTCAACTTTATGCTTTTGCTTTAGCTGCAGTGTTCGTTTTGGTCCTCTAATGGCTTTCATCTGCTGAATCACACTCAGGTAACTTTGATTCCAGTGCGATACTCTATGTCTTCGAGGTTTAAGTTGTGGTGAATTTATAACCATGAAAATAGGCTGAGAGGGATGCATGGAATACGTATATACATATTATTCAAAAATAAATGCTATTTTTCTTTATATATAAATAAAATAACTTAAATTTCTTTATATATAAATAAAATAACTTAAATGGCTAATATAATTCACTGCTCAACCTTTGATTTAAATGCTCCAGGATTCGCTATTCTCATCAACTACATGTCATCCAAACTATAATCGCTGAAATAGCTTACATGGGATGAACTCTGATTCAAAAGACTAAGCTTATGCAGCACTTCAAAGGAAATGGTTGGGGTGAGGGCACATATTTCACAAATAATTGCTATTAGAGTCAAGATTTTATATGGTCTGCAACATAGAAGTAAATGAGCAGTCACATGAAGGGTGCATGTAAATGTTACCACATCGTAAACATCACCGGAGAGCCTTCGAGCTTTGACAACAGTGTCTAGTCTTCTACCAATAGCACTTAGATGTCAGACCTTAACAACTAATCCAACATGACTACCACCAAAACCAAACAAAACACTCTATCAAAGTCACATTCACAACAGCCGCCATGGAAAAACAAAACCACATAAGAAGCAAAATCTAAAAGCTCAACTAAACAAACCAATCAAACCTACCTTCCAACAGCCAGCAAGTTCCCAAAATGGGAACAAAATTGCAAACAACAGAAAATTAAACGGACCGTTTCATATAACATTGCATTGAATTGAATTGAATACATGATGATACATAATTTCTTTGATACTGTTCCTTATCATTACACCTAAATGAAAACATTGCAGGAATGCTGACTTATCAAGTCATGAAATAACAAGAACCATTGAACGAACTCGATGTTACGTTCACTAACTCAAACAGTAAAATTAACCTTGTACTATCATATATGAAGAGGCTTAGTTGCCAGCAACCAATTCCTGTCAAGTATCTAATAGAAAAATGGTAAGTAAATATCAACTCAACAACAAAAGAGTTAATTACACCTACACATATTTCTCATTAATTGCCCTCACCCATATCAACGATGAAAAATTACAATTAGATGATATATTTATTGTTAATTGCACTTATAAAAAAATAAAAATTTGTAATTAGATAAATATTATTGTAATATACAATCATACCCCTTCTACCAATAAAAAGTAGTGAAATTACAAGGTAAAATTAAATAAAAAAATACCATTATATCATATAAATATATTTAGAATTGTCATTGTTATATTGATAAATTTATTAATTAGATAAAATTTTATTATTGGTTGAGCGGTGGTGAGTAAAATATTAATATCAAACGGTTCATTTATGTGTAGGATTAATTGGAAACTCCATTTCATCCAACTTAATTTTATTTTAAAATCAGTTATTTTTCAAAAATCAGTTAAAACATAGTTGATTGATTACAAACAGATTTTATTTATTTATTTTTTTTGTTATATTTGATTTGTTTGAATTAATTGTTCTGGTTTAATTAAATTGTATTTAGAATGAGAGTATGAATGTTACTTGCATTTTAGACATATTATATAAATGTATGTCATTTATTTTGTTGATGGTTAATACATATTAATATGTTTATTTTTAAGTATGTAAAATTATGATTTTAATTAAAGATAAGTTTATGTCTTTTAGATAGATATAAGTTAATTTTCATTTTACTTTTACAAAATAAATAATTTTCTTTAAAAAAATCAGTTCAATCCGGCTCAACCTGGTTGGACTTAAAAAAAGACTTTGCACCATTTATTAGACTAGTTTGATATTAGTCCGATTTTAAAAACATTGACAGCAGTGTCCACTTTTAAATAGTAGTTGATATGAACAAATGAACTAAAATTTTTCTTTTCATCTTGCATTGGTTCGAACACTATAGTTAGATTTGGATTGACGAACTGGAGTCAGTAGACAATATGGAACTTATCCAAATATAAAGGTATGCTGCAAAAGAACAAGGCACGTCCGAGTGGACTTTGGGACACCGGTGTGTGGTGTTTTACGTGATACTCTGATATTCAAGTCAACTTTGAGCTTAGTAAGGGAAAAATAGAGAAAGTAATAACTTCATGGCGGAAGAGAGTGATAGTTAGAGTGACACCTTGAGCACGTGGCTGGGATAATCGGGATCAGGGAGTGAACAACATCGGAGAGATAGCACCTAAATGCAATTCGAGAAGTAAACAAGATGAGAAGTGATTTTAACATCGTTTTGATAAGTAGAGCGTTTTGATAAGTAGAGAGTCTCCCTTCCTATATAGAAACCTGAAGGGTTATTAGCTAGTTCCGCCTAGATCTTTAAGTATCCCACATAATTCGTAATTCTCGAAAACTAAATATTTCACAGGATCACCTGCCGTATGAGCTATACAGAAAATTGGGTCATAGACCTTCGACTTAGACTTTTATTCCGAGCCAGATGTGAGATTTTAGTCCAGATACAGTGCAATTTATTCTGTATCAAAACGAAAACACCACACGCCATACAAAAAGCAAAGTAATAAATTACTGGGAAGTAAAAAAAGTCATTAAACGTTGACACATTTTGTCCACACATACAAAATTTGCATACACACAGAAACAGAACGTCGACGATTGGTAGCATGTGAAATAAAGCTCCATATAATGCTATCGTCTTCACATGACACTGACACGAACTATGAAATCACGTGAATATCTTCCATTCTAATTGATCAACTCACTAAATCGTTAGGTGACTTCACTCACTCTATTTGTCCTTTTTGTGATTTTAAATATTGAGATCAATGTGTTACTAACTCTCCACATTTCAACTACATTGTATTAAATGAGTTTTGTCATGGTTTTATGATTGAATAATACCTCCAACTAATATAATGATATATATATATATATATATATATATATATTATAGAGTAGGTGAGGTGACTCCAATCAACTTCATGAAACATTGACTTCACTTGCACAATGAAAAAATCATCAATCAACTTCTACTTCAAATTCTTCTTCTTCCTCATCCTCCTTATCCTCACACTCTTATCATTCTTCATCATCTCCTTCCTCACATTCACCACCACAACAACCAACAACACCATCACTTCCAACCATCACTTGAAATTACAAAAACACCCTTCAGTCTACATATACAACCTCCCTCCAAAATTCAACATCGGACTCCTCAACAACTGCGCTCGTCTCAACATCTACACTAACATGTGCCCGCATGTAGCCAATCACGGTCTCGGTCAGCCACTCGGGTCGGGTCCATTTCCTGATTCGGATCCATCTCCGTGGTACGCGACTAATCAGTTCACGTCAGAGATGATATTCCATGCAAGGATGGAGAATCATCCACTTCGCACGTGGGATCCCGCACGTGCGGATTTATTTTACGTTCCGTTTTACGGTGGATTGCACGCGTCGAGTCAGTTTCGGGAGATGAATCTGACGGCGAGGGATGAACTCGCCGTTGGATTGTTTGAGTTTTTAGAAAGTCAATACACGTGGCGAGAGAGTAACGGTAAGAATCATTTTATAGTGTTGGGAAGAACCGAATGGGATTTTATGAGGACTGATAGTGGGTCCCGATCAGGCGCGAATAGTTTACTGAACATGCCACGTGTACGGTCGATGATTGTAATGACAGTCGAGAGGAATCCGTGGAGGGAGAAGGAAACGGAAAAGCATCAAGGGATACCATATCCATCGTATTTTCACCCGTCCACGTCAGCACAAATGCTGACGTGGCAAAACAGAATGAGAGCAACAACCCGGTCTTATCTTTTTTCGTTCATCGGCGCGACGAGGAAAGGATTGAAAAAAGCGGCGATTCGCGACGAGTTGATAAACCAATGCAGTGAATCGACTCGGTGCGAGTTAGTGAAATGTGATGGTAAAGACAGGTATAATAGATGTTACAGACCTGAAGAAGTGATTAAAGTTATGAGTAGATCTGATTTCTGCTTACAAGCTCCGGGCGATTCGTTCACGCGACGGTCGACGTTCGATGCGATTTTGTCGGGATGTGTGCCGGTGTTTTTTTCGCCGCACACGGCGTATACGCAGTACGAGTGGTTTTTGCCGGTGGAGGCGGAAGAGTATTCGGTTTTTGTGGAGGATGAGAGAGTTAGACGGGGAGAGGTGAAGGTGGAGGAGGTTTTGATGAAGATTGAGAAGGAGAGAGTGGCGAGGATGAGACAGACGGTGATTGAGTTGATTCCGAGAGTGACGTATATGCATCCGAATGCGAGTGATGATGCGTTTGATGATGTTGTTGACGTTGCTTTGGAGGCTCTTTTTAAACTTGTAAATTTGATGAAAATGACTAATGTTGCATAACTTGTGAAAAATTATTAACGTTGAGTAGATTTCGGAGAAGTTATTTTTATAAAAGTTGATGATGATTGGTGACGAGTGTCGAATATATCAAGATATAAATTAATCAGTAAACGTAAATAAGCGGCTAGCAAATACGGTAAACAACATAAATCAATAATTGCAATTATAAATACCAAATTATAAATACCAAATATTAAAACTATTAAAACAAACTATTAAAACTAAAATAGTAAGATATATGAATAATTAAACTATAAATTGAATTAATAAAATAAATCAATATATATTCAGTTAAGTCAACTTAATTTACGGAAGTGTTGATCGTTGAAATTAAGCATATATGTATATTTTAATATTTATAATTATAACTATTAACAACGTGTTTAATAAACAATATTTTTCACCTATTAGATTGATATGATACGACCATTTAAATCAATCACTAATCTAGAACACATACGATAATAAAATTTAGAAAAGATCAATGATCGTAACCAATTCAATCAATACATCAATTTTTAAATTATGATTATGCACTCTCAACACTAATTAATTTGGTTGACGTGCAGTGTGTTAACCTAATCAATTAATCAATTGCGTATTTAATCAATTAAATAAAATAACATGTTCACTTGTTCAGGGCCGGCTTTGAGAGGCGACCGTCGGGGCCCGGCGTGCAGGGGCCTCAGAGCCGGAAGTGAAGGGGGAAATTTTATTATTTTTTTTAAAAAAATTAATAAAATGATGTTATTTGGCATTTTTTTTAAATAATCAAAACGGTATTGAATACTACTGCTCATATCTACTCTACTAATCGTGATGTTTAAAATTTAAAAGAGAAAAATAAAATTAAATGGCCACTGTTGTCACATTTGTCGGGGGCCTCCCAAAATATAGAGACAGTAATATACTTGTTTGTGTCCCACAGAAATTGCACAAATATTAAACGAGTATATCAATTAAAACACAATTCTCACAACTAGGAATGAGCAAAATTATTCGGGTAATCGGGTAATACAGTTAATTTGGGTAATTTGGTTTGGTCAAAAAATATTAATCAGGTAATTCAGTTAAGAGTTATTAAAAATTTGGATAATTCAGATAATTTAGAGTCGGATGAATTTTGATCGAATTAACCTAATTACCCAAAATATAAAATACTGTCATTTTATATTTCTATTTTTTCTTTTATTTTCACATCTCAAAAAAAATCCCTAAACCTAATGTCTTTTTTTTTCTTTTCTCTTCTTTATTCTCTCTCAACCTCCAACTGTTGTTTCTTATTATCTAACCATTACCCATTACATAGTTTGGTTAAATTCGGCCAAAAATTTAAAAATATTGGGTAATTCGGTTAATTCAAAAATCATTATATAATTTGGTTAAATCGGTTAATTAGGTAAAAATAAAATTCGGGTAATTCGGGTAAGGAAAAAAACTCAAAATTTATAATTCAGTTAAATTTCTGTCCAGATTTATCCAAACTACTCAAATGCTCACTCCTACTCACAACACGTATACTTTTAAGTGACTTAACTGAATAGGACTAGTTTAGCATCACATAAACTCAATGAACGTCATCGCTGCAATAAAATTGATCGTATAAAAGTCTGGATGAGATTAGTTGAGAGCCATTTGTCTCGAAATCTAAATTTGATGCTAAAAAAGGATCCATGCTAAACTTTTTAACATTTATTGTCTAGTTGGTTAAGGTTAAGTCAGGGCCAATGTCAGATCCATCCGAATAACCAAAAAAGTCAGAAATTATAATATGAATTTCTACAAATAGAAGCTTCTAATATTATAAAATTTTTAAAGATTTTTAATCATATTTAATACATAAAAAAATTATAAAAATTAGTCTACTTTAGTACAAATAGAAGCTTCTAATATTATTGTGAGTATTTTAATAATACTCATAAATTGATAAGGGTAAAGTTTTGGGTATCACCTGCACAAAGATGAGAAAGTTTAGTGGCAATCAGGTGCTAAGGAAAGCAGAAATTAATCACTAAATCCGTCTCTTACCTCAAGACAGTATGCAGGTTTGTTTATGCTCAAATGGTATAAGATTCCTATATTCAGTCAAGGATAATTAAACCAGAAATCTATTTCTATCTATACATAATACATAATACAGAGACAAGGATACTTAAATCAATCGTGGCCCCCAAATTATATGAATTAGCAACCAACAGATACTTTTTACCCTGCAAATAGTTTAGGAATAGGAAAAAGAAGGTATTTGTAATTGAAAAATAACAAGATGTTGCAGCCACAAACCAACCTTTGATAAAATTGAATTAAGCTTTCCACTTGTCCTTAGGGATCTGAAAACATCAGCAAAGCCAACTACATATCAACAATTAAAAAAAAGCAAGCAAGAATAGATTATCTTACCATCCATCCTTCCTTCTCCCAAGGAAATGGAGAAAACTGATCAACAACTAATCCCCGACCATTAACCTGCTTAAAAATATCAATTCGCACACCCCAGCTGGAGTACATATCTCTAATATGAATGGCAACAAAAACATCTAATTAAAATTCAGATGTCTGACTAGAAAACAGTGATCGGTAAACAGTGAAAAGAGTTATGTACCATTAACAATTCATGGGCGGTTGAGTCTTCAGCAGATTTGGACATAAAAAAATAGGAATTTTACATCCATGCTTCTTATTGATGAACTTCAAAAAGGAAAAGGACCATAAAAAAAATTCATACCCCTAATATATTTAATCAAAACTAATCAGTAATTTAATTATTTATTGCAGCACTTTACAGTTTGTTCATGAAACCATTTACTTTGATGTGTTTAACCATGTATTCCAGCCCGATTAAAACTTCAGGTAGATATCTGCATGGAACAAACCACTTACTTTGATGTGTTTAACCATGTATTCCAGCCCGATTAAAACTTCAGGTAGATATCTGCATGGAACAGTAAGGGGAAAAGTAATCAAATAAAATATAGTTGGAGATCTGCATTAATTAATAATTTAATATACATACTCTCCATCGGGAATCAAAACGACAACCAGCTTGTCTTAAAGATCCGAATCTGGAATATATTCAAAAATTCAGTGAGATCTAAACAATCGTACAATAAAAAATATAAAAGAAAACCGTAATCTATACCAGGGTTTGACATTCTCTCCAGATGAAGCACTTCCTCTAAATACACTTCTACCCCATCTTCATCAGAATCAGATTCATGCTCCTCTAGCCCCGAAATAACATTGTTCATTTGGTCGATTAGCGCCAAATCTTGGCTCATTTGTATTGCTTCCAAACTCATTTGTTCCTCCTCCAAATTTTCGAGATCGTTAAAGTCTTGCTCGCCATCGGGATCGTCCTCCACCTCATCATAAACTACGCCGCCAGCCAACCTACACGAAGGATTGACAGAGTTTATTCGATGTTCATACAGTTCCTGGTAGCTATTGAAAAAGCAGCCGCAACCGCAATGTAAGCGTGGATCAACCATTTTCGATAGAGAAAACGAAAACTCGATCGAAGTAAATGCTAGGGTTTAGATTGAGAGAGTGGGTTTAGAGACGGTGAAATAATGAAAAAGTAGTCAAGTATTGATTATTAGATCAACTAGACAATTTGATCGTATAAAAGTCTGGATGAGATTAGTTGAGAGCCATTTGTCTCGAAATCTAAATTTGATGCTAAAAAAGGGTCCATGCTAAACTTTTTAACATTTATTGTCTAGTTGGTTAAGGTTAAGTCAGGGTCAATGTCAGGTCCATCCGAATAACCAAAAAAGTCAGAAATTATAATATGAATTTCTACAGATAGAAGCTTCTAATATTATAAAATTTTTAAAGATTTTTAATCATATTTAATACATAAAAAAATTATAAAAATTAGTCTACTTTAATACAAATAGAAGCTTCTAATATTATTGTGAGTATTTTAGTAATATTCATAAATTGATAAGGGTAAAATAAAAACTTTTTGATTAGCGATTCGTAAAAATCTACTTGAGGTAGCGTTCTAATAAAAAAGTTTCTTCTAAATTGTTAAATCATTACTGAAAACTTTAATCGCTATTTAAAAATCTACCTCCCAAACACACACAAAATAAAAATAGTATTTGTAATTGTCTGAATCATTATTTTGATAAGACAGAAATCGGAAATCCAACCGAATATTTTTTGGATTTTGGTTACCCAAATTTTAAAACAAGCAAATTGAAAGTCCAATCAAATATAAATTATTTAATAAATTTTCGAATAGTAATTAATATTGATTAACCAAAAATCTACTAAAACAACTAAAAATTTCAGTATCAAATGAAAAAACGAAAAATAAAATAATAACTAAAACTCTAAAAATTAGAATTTTCGGCTATTAATTTCGGTTAATAACTAAAACTTTAATGAGGGATGGTTTTTCACCTCTTTCAAATCGTATGCACACCCCGAAAGTTGTTGAAGGATTATATTTCATTATCGTTATAAAAAGATGAGTTTTATTTTATATATTTTTATAATAAAGTATTAAAATTTTATGTTGGTGCTGACTTATAAAATGTAATTTAAAAAAAATATATAGCAATTAACATGCATGTGATAAAACTATATATTTTTAAAACAAACTTTTACAAATGTGTTTTTAAATAATTTAAATTGAAATTTATAATTATAATTTTTTATGTATCATAATTTAAATTAATATATTTATACATTTATTAAATTTATTTTATTTTTTAATAATAAAAATATACTTAAACATATATTAAATATATTAAAAAATAAAATAATTAAATAAATTATTTACATAAAATTATTTTATTCGGTTATAGTTTTTTACTCATAGATAATGTTGGGATTAAAAGAGTTTTGGGGTGTATTGATGGATAACAATATTAATGCTCTTATCTAAAACCGCTTTTAAATCCAAGAAATCAAAAAGATCTTCATAAGCTTAAAGCAGCCCAATCATTAAAAGCCCAAATAGGGCCCATAATACATCCAAGTCCAAACAGAAACCTAACACTAGGGTTTCTCTTCCACAGATACCGCATCTGATGCTCGAATATAAAATCTTCATTTCTTTAACTTGCCTCATCTCCTCCAGTGCTCTATTAAACCACTAAAACCATCAGAGCAATAGCCCTCATCTCTCTCCCCAGAATCTTAACAAGAGGTACTATTCTCTTTCATATTATTTGCTTTTGTTTCTAGTAGTCGTTTATTTCTTCAAGATCTGTGATTAGCTTGATTGTTATAGAGATCTGTAAGTTACATAGTAGCTTGATTTGACTTTTGATTCTGATTATGTTAAATTTAATCGATTCTGGTGTAGTTCTAGCTGTAGCTGTTGGTTGAATATTTTAGCTGTGATCAGTTGATTCTGAAGCTTGAATCTATATTTACGTGCTATTTGAATTTTTAAGTATTAGGACGCTACTTTTCAGTTGTCGGTGCTACAGTCTATTTGATTTATGAATTCTGTTGATTTACGATTTATTTCCTTTAGTTAAAGTTTAATATTACTGTGGGTACTTTTACCTGATTCCGCCTATGGAATTTCTATGAGTTAGATTATGTTATTTATTTAAGTGTGAGGAATCTAGTTGATTTGCTAATTGTGATATACTTTTGGCAGGTTAAGGCTTAAAATACCTATTCAAGATGGTGAAGTTCACATCTGAAGAGCTCCGTAGGATTATGGACTACAAGCATAATATCAGGAACATGTCTGTGATCGCCCATGTCGATCACGGTAAGTAGATTATATTTTTGTGCTATATCATTATGGTTTTCTTTTGACTCACTAAGTTGGCTGTATACAATATTGGTATTGGTTTTTCATATTTTGACTTAAGAATGCCCATTTACCTTTGCTTTTACAGGGAAGTCCACCCTTACCGATTCTCTGGTGGCTGCTGCTGGTATTATTGCCCAGGAGGTTGCTGGTGATGTTCGAATGACTGACACTAGGGCTGATGAGGCTGAGCGTGGTATCACCATTAAGTCTACTGGAATTTCTCTGTACTATGAGATGACTGAAGAATCATTGAAGATGTACAAGGGAGAGAGAAATGGAAACGAGTATCTTATCAATCTGATTGATTCGCCTGGGCATGTCGACTTCAGTTCTGAGGTGACAGCTGCTCTGCGAATTACTGACGGTGCTCTTGTGGTTGTCGATTGTGTGGAGGGTGTATGTGTGCAGACCGAAACTGTGCTGAGGCAAGCTTTGGGTGAGAGGATTAGGCCAGTCCTGACTGTGAACAAGATGGACAGGTGCTTCCTTGAGCTTCAGGTTGATGGCGAGGAGGCTTACCAGACTTTCCAAAGGGTGATTGAGAATGCTAATGTTATTATGGCTACCTATGAAGACCCTCTGCTCGGTGATGTTCAGGTGTATCCTGAGAAAGGAACTGTTGCTTTCTCAGCTGGTTTGCACGGGTGGGCGTTTACACTCACCAACTTTGCGAAGATGTATGCTGCCAAGTTTGGTGTAGATGAAGGTAAGATGATGGAGAGGCTCTGGGGTGAGAACTTCTTTGATCCGGCTACTAGGAAGTGGACCAGCAAGAACACCGGTTCCGCCACATGCAAGCGTGGGTTCGTCCAGTTCTGTTATGAGCCAATAAAGCAAATCATCAACACATGTATGAATGACCAGAAGGATAAGCTGTGGCCTATGTTGCAGAAACTTGGAGTTGTAATGAAGTCTGAAGAGAAGGACTTGATGGGCAAGGCATTGATGAAGAGGGTGATGCAGACCTGGCTCCCAGCAAGTAATGCCCTTCTTGAAATGATGATCTTTCATCTCCCCTCTCCATCTACAGCACAGAGATACCGTGTGGAGAACTTGTACGAGGGTCCCCTTGACGATCAGTACGCAACTGCTATCAGGAATTGTGATCCAGAAGGCCCTCTCATGCTCTATGTTTCTAAGATGATTCCTGCATCCGACAAGGGTAGATTTTTCGCCTTTGGTCGTGTTTTCTCCGGCAAGGTGTCCACCGGTTTGAAGGTCAGGATTATGGGCCCTAACTACGTGCCTGGTGAGAAGAAAGATTTGTATGTGAAGAGTGTCCAGAGGACTGTCATCTGGATGGGCAAGAAACAAGAAACCGTGGAGGATGTTCCCTGTGGTAACACTGTTGCCATGGTTGGTCTGGATCAATTTATCACCAAGAATGCTACTTTGACCAACGAGAAGGAAGTTGATGCTCATCCTATCAGAGCTATGAAGTTTTCTGTCTCACCTGTCGTCCGTGTGGCTGTTCAATGCAAGGTTGCTTCTGATCTTCCCAAGCTTGTGGAAGGTCTTAAGCGTCTGGCCAAGTCAGATCCTATGGTTGTCTGTACCATCGAAGAGTCTGGAGAGCATATTGTTGCCGGAGCCGGAGAACTCCATCTCGAAATCTGTTTGAAGGACTTGCAAGAAGATTTTATGGGTGGTGCTGAGATCATAAAATCAGACCCTGTTGTGTCTTTCCGTGAGACAGTGCTTGAGAAATCAAGCCGCACTGTCATGAGCAAGTCTCCCAACAAGCACAACCGTCTGTACATGGAAGCCAGACCACTTGAAGAAGGTCTCCCTGAGGCAATCGACGATGGCAAAATCGGACCAAGGGATGATCCTAAGATTCGCTCCAAGATCCTGGCAGAGGAATTCGGCTGGGACAAGGATATCACCAAGAAGATATGGTGTTTCGGGCCTGAGACCACTGGTCCCAACATGGTTGTTGATATGTGTAAGGGAGTTCAGTACTTGAACGAAATCAAGGATTCTGTTGTTGCAGGTTTCCAATGGGCATCAAAGGAAGGTGCTCTGGCTGAGGAGAACATGAGAGGTATTTGCTTTGAAGTCTGCGATGTTGTTCTTCATGCGGATGCCATCCACAGAGGAGGAGGTCAGATCATCCCAACTGCCAGGAGAGTCATCTATGCTTCCCAGCTGACCGCCAAGCCCAGACTACTGGAGCCAGTCTACCTTGTCGAAATCCAAGCTCCTGAGCAAGCTCTCGGTGGTATCTACAGTGTGCTGAATCAGAAACGTGGTCATGTGTTTGAAGAAATCCAGAGGCCTGGTACGCCACTCTACAACATCAAGGCCTACCTCCCTGTCATAGAGTCTTTCGGTTTCTCCAGCACATTGAGAGCTGCAACTTCAGGACAGGCTTTCCCACAATGTGTGTTCGATCATTGGGACATGATGTCATCCGATCCATTGGAAGCTGGTTCACAAGCATCCACACTTGTAGCAGATATCAGAAAAAGGAAGGGTTTGAAGGAACAGATGACACCACTCTCAGAGTACGAAGACAAGCTGTAAGTTTTGATTTGAACTGAACAATGATGGGTGGATCAATCACCCTTTTTGATCGTTTAGGTGGTTTTTACTCTATAAGTTTTTATTTTGTTGTGTGTTTTGAGACTATGATACCTGCCAACATTGGCTGATGCTGAGATCGACTGTTATCAGTATTGCTATTTTTCATATTCTAATTCCTGTCTTGCGTTGTGTTCTTAATTATCTTCCCTGTGCATTCTTTTCCTTTCGTTCCTGTCTTGTTTGATCTGTTGAATCTGATGGAGCATCGAAGCTGTCTGGTTTTTATCTGATTACAACCTTTTTTTCGTTACATTTGAGTTTTGTTTTGTTTGATAACTTTGGCCTTATATTTATGACACGTGTCTGGATAGAAAAAACTAGCTACGTTTCTGTTGGCCAAGTGTATTATATGTGTCTAATTTATAGATCATATCTAATCCCACTTAAGCTACTTTTTGTTACTGGGTTGTCACTTCAGAACTGTACATTATAATGTTGTTTGTTCACTTATCTATTTCTTTAATTAATCAAAGTATTGTAGTATTTGTTTTAAGATTTGCCAGCATATTTTCTTGCTACAGCTTCTCATGGATGAAGCTTCAAAATATACTTCAGTTAGTAATGATTATTCTGATTTTGCAAGCCTTTTCGATGGGTTTGGTTTGGTTTTGTTTGATCTGATAAGATAAAAGGAAGTGTTTTGTTGTGTGTGGTTAATCCCACGGTGTCACACTCTAACTTGCATATTATCTCCCCGCTTAGTATGTAGATCTATCCATTGCAAAAATCAAACGCTCTTTAAACATTAGACAAACATAGCATTATCAAAAACGCTATTGACGACAAACATAGCATTAAAAAAAAAAAACATGGCATATATATATACAGACATATATATCGGTGGTGTTCTAAAACTTTTAACATAGAATCGATGATTGATTTTGACCCGCTTGCGATAAACCGTGACAAACATTTCCGAATATACAGTATTTTCTAATAGTACGTACTCAGCCAATCCACAGCGAATAAAAAACCCAAAGCCCAAAACCCGGCCCATAAAACAGAAGCCCAAGCCGAAAAAACCCCTAGGGTTTTTTCCACGAATACTCCCATCAAGCATATATCTTCGACTGCTAATTCTGACCTCTACAGCAATCTGTGGTCGCTCATCGCACGAATTTCACTGTAAAAACAAAGGTATTCTTCTCGATCTCTATTTAGCTGCTTGATTGATTGAGATCTGAAACTCTACTGATTCTAATTTGTCGATTTTTTTTGATTCGATTGGACAGGTCGAGGTTTCTATAACGAGTCAAGATGGTATGTTGTTTGGCTTCTTTTCGATTTCATTTTTGTTTCGGTATGAATTTGACTTGATGAAATGAAAAAGTGATGGTGAAATTTGTTTGATTTTTGTTTTACAGGTGAAGTTCACAGCTGAAGAGCTTCGTAGGATTATGGACTACAAGCATAATATCAGGAACATGTCTGTGATCGCCCATGTTGATCACGGTAAGTAGATTATATTTTTGTGCTATATCATTATGGTTTTCTTTTTACTTACTAAGTTGGCTGTATACAATATTGGTATTGTTTTTTCATATGTTGACTTAAGAATGCCCATTTACTTTTGCTTTTACAGGGAAGTCCACACTTACCGATTCTCTGGTGGCTGCTGCTGGGATTATTGCCCAGGAGGTTGCTGGTGATGTTCGAATGACTGACACTAGGGCTGATGAGGCTGAGCGTGGTATCACCATTAAGTCTACTGGAATTTCTCTGTACTATGAGATGACTGAGGAATCATTGAAGATGTACAAGGGAGTGCGAAATGGGAACGAGTACCTTATCAATTTGATTGATTCGCCCGGGCACGTTGACTTTAGTTCTGAGGTGACAGCTGCTCTGCGTATTACAGATGGGGCTCTTGTGGTGGTCGATTGTGTGGAGGGTGTATGTGTGCAGACCGAGACTGTGCTGAGGCAAGCTTTGGGTGAGAGGATTAGGCCTGTCTTGACTGTGAACAAGATGGACAGGTGCTTCCTTGAGCTTCAGGTTGATGGCGAGGAGGCTTACCAGACTTTCCAAAGGGTGATTGAGAATGCTAATGTTATTATGGCTACCTATGAAGACCCTCTGCTCGGTGATGTTCAGGTGTATCCTGAGAAAGGAACTGTTGCTTTCTCAGCTGGTTTGCACGGGTGGGCGTTTACACTCACCAACTTTGCGAAGATGTATGCTGCCAAGTTTGGTGTAGATGAAGGTAAGATGATGGAGAGGCTCTGGGGTGAGAACTTCTTTGATCCGGCTACTAGGAAGTGGACCAGCAAGAACACCGGTTCCGCCACATGCAAGCGTGGGTTCGTCCAGTTCTGTTATGAGCCAATAAAGCAAATCATCAACACATGTATGAATGACCAGAAGGATAAGCTGTGGCCTATGTTGCAGAAACTTGGAGTTGTAATGAAGTCTGAAGAGAAGGACTTGATGGGCAAGGCATTGATGAAGAGGGTGATGCAGACCTGGCTCCCAGCAAGTAATGCCCTTCTTGAAATGATGATCTTTCATCTCCCCTCTCCATCTACAGCACAGAGATACCGTGTGGAGAACTTGTACGAGGGTCCCCTTGACGATCAGTACGCAACTGCTATCAGGAATTGTGATCCAGAAGGCCCTCTCATGCTCTATGTTTCTAAGATGATTCCTGCATCCGACAAGGGTAGATTTTTCGCCTTTGGTCGTGTTTTCTCCGGCAAGGTGTCCACCGGTTTGAAGGTCAGGATTATGGGCCCTAACTACGTGCCTGGTGAGAAGAAAGATTTGTATGTGAAGAGTGTCCAGAGGACTGTCATCTGGATGGGCAAGAAACAAGAAACCGTGGAGGATGTTCCCTGTGGTAACACTGTTGCCATGGTTGGTCTGGATCAATTTATCACCAAGAATGCTACTTTGACCAACGAGAAGGAAGTTGATGCTCATCCTATCAGAGCTATGAAGTTTTCTGTCTCACCTGTCGTCCGTGTGGCTGTTCAATGCAAGGTTGCTTCTGATCTTCCCAAGCTTGTGGAAGGTCTTAAGCGTCTGGCCAAGTCAGATCCTATGGTTGTCTGTACCATCGAAGAGTCTGGAGAGCATATTGTTGCCGGAGCCGGAGAACTCCATCTCGAAATCTGTTTGAAGGACTTGCAAGAAGATTTTATGGGTGGTGCTGAGATCATAAAATCAGACCCTGTTGTGTCTTTCCGTGAGACAGTGCTTGAGAAATCAAGCCGCACTGTCATGAGCAAGTCTCCCAACAAGCACAACCGTCTGTACATGGAAGCCAGACCACTTGAAGAAGGTCTCCCTGAGGCAATCGACGATGGCAAAATCGGACCAAGGGATGATCCTAAGATTCGCTCCAAGATCCTGGCAGAGGAATTCGGCTGGGACAAGGATATCACCAAGAAGATATGGTGTTTCGGGCCTGAGACCACTGGTCCCAACATGGTTGTTGATATGTGTAAGGGAGTTCAGTACTTGAACGAAATCAAGGATTCTGTTGTTGCAGGTTTCCAATGGGCATCAAAGGAAGGTGCTGAGGAGAACATGAGAGGTATTTGCTTTGAAGTCTGATGTTGTTCTTCATGCGGATGCCATCCACAGAGGAGGAGGTCAGATCATCCCAACTGCCAGGAGAGTCATCTATGCTTCCCAGCTGACCGCCAAGCCCAGACTACTGGAGCCAGTCTACCTTGTCGAAATCCAAGCTCCTGAGCAAGCTCTCGGTGGTATCTACAGTGTGCTGAATCAGAAACGTGGTCATGTGTTTGAAGAAATCCAGAGGCCTGGTACGCCACTCTACAACATCAAGGCCTACCTCCCTGTCATAGAGTCTTTCGGTTTCTCCAGCACATTGAGAGCTGCAACTTCAGGACAGGCTTTCCCACAATGTGTGTTCGATCATTGGGACATGATGTCATCTGATCCATTGGAAGCTGGTTCACAAGCATCTACACTTGTAGCAGATATCAGAAAAAGGAAGGGTTTGAAGGAGCAGATGACACCTCTGTCTGAATATGAGGACAAGCTTTAAGGGAGTGAGTATTAGCTTCAAGTACTTCTCAGTTCTTATCAGTTCCTGTTTGAAGTTTATATTGTCTATCATCGTTAATCATGTGGGTCTTTTTGGTACTATTTTTGTTCACTTCTTCAGTTTCTATGGTCTGTAGTAAAACAATAACGCTTCGTTGATGGATGATATTAGGTGCTTTTAGTTTACAATGTACTTTGAGACAATTTCCTGCCAACGTTGGTTGAGAAACACAGCATCTATCATTCGGTTATGTTTGGTTTTTCATGTTTAAATTGTTTGTGTTCTCTGATTCAATTATTCGTTTGCTATTTACCGGGGGGGATAGACTTTGTAGAGTGGAAGGTAAGGGTGTGAATAGTGACTTTGATGATAAGAGTAGAGAGTCTGTTGTATGTGGGGATATGACATTAGATAGGTGTAGAGGGTTGGTAGAATAACTTAGAATAATTTACTTTCATGCAAACTCGGTTATGCAGATAATGTTACTAATGTATAAAAAAAGGAGTGAACCTTCAAGAGAATGAACTTGGGTGAAGATGATTTTGGACATAAAACCAAATGGAGAAATAATGAATATAATGATACTTTGCATTTAGTTTACAAGAATCTACATACTTTGCATTTTGCAGTTGATATGAGGTATTTTGTAAAGTTAAATGAGGACAATCAATTCTCTTATAATCAACAATCTCATTAACTAGTTTTGATTGTTTAGTGTAGTCGAGCTTTTAGATTTGCTTCTTGTTTGGTTTTGTTTTTCTCTGTATGCTGTTGCAGATGTGACATTGATAGAGTGTTTTGTTTGGTTCTGGGGTAGTCATGTTGGGATTAGTTGTTGAGGTCTGCAACTTAGAGGATCTCTCTGATGATGTTTATGATGTATATGGTAACATTTACATGCACCCATCATCTTACTGTTCATTTACTTGTATGTTGCAGACCATACAAAATCTTGACACTAATAGCATCATGTGTGAAATATGCGCCCTCACCCTAACCATTTCCTTTGAAGTGCTGCATAATGCTTAGTCTTTTGAATGACATGAATAATTTCAGTTTATCTCATGTAAGCTATTTCACTGATTATAATTATGGTGACGTGTAGTTGATGAGAATAGAAAAGAGCAGTGAACTACATTACCATATTTCATTTCACTCACATTTCCGGTGTATAACAGTCCAACAATCCAACTATGTCAATGTTCACTGACATTTCACACCACATCCAACTCTACACAACAGAACTAAGCCAACAAAACAAATTCACATTAGCATCAATAGACTAACTAGCATCAATGCACTAGCAACAAAAAGAATTCATATCAAAATCTCCCTTCAATAACAACCATCCACGAAATTAAACTTAATAACATTAACTAAAACCATCAAACTAAAAAGTTATGACCAAAACCATATAAAAACATAATTTGAAAATAAGACACCAAATGCACAACTTGGTCATTCTGTTAATCCATTGCATTCTCTCATCCAGCTCCCAAACATAAGTATATCGTCTCTTCACAGACCGATGATGAAAGATGATTTCCGTTTGGATTTGGAATTTACAGTTTTATTAATTTGAAAATTTATTTATTTGCACCGTCAACATTAACTAAAATATCAGCATATCTTACTATAAATACGCAAAATTACATTGAAAGAAAAACAAAATAGGTATGGCGGCGAGCGAGGAGAAGAAGGTTCTTCTGATTTCGGGATCTTCAGTTCAGTCGATTGATTTCACAGAGCCTGAAATCAAGGCGGTGACGCTTCTCGAATTTCACCGATCGCAAAAAAATTCGAGGTCGTGGGTTGTGTTAATGGAGTAGTATTGTACGTCGACAAGGAAAACAGAGCTTTGATTTTGTTCAATCCATCGACGCAAACTCGCCAGACAAGAGAAATATTACATCATAATCCTATTTACGTGGGGGTTACTGGGTTCGGTTTCGACGAAAGCGACGACAATTACATCATCGTATTAATTAATCGATCGCGGGAATCATAATGGATTCGCACGGTCGTCCAAGACTCAAAATTGGGTTCCGTTTTCGTTCGATCTTCCAGTATTCTGGGAGCATTCGTCTGTGAATCCGAATTCAACGTTGTGCGTCAATGGATTTATCTACTGGCGATTATATTCCGGCGTTCTCTGTTTTGACCTGAAGACATTTAACTTAACGAAACCTCCGGATTCTGTAACTTTTGGTCACTTGGAATTGGTTGTTTTGGGGGATAGTCTTGCAGCCGCGGTATTCCTCTTTGGGGAACGACTTATCTGTGTTTGGGAGCTGGATAAGGAAATGCAATGGATTAGGAGGATGATCAACTCATGTTACTCATGTTACCTGTATTGCCTTTGGAGAATGGTGACCTTATCGTAGTTCCAAGAGTATATGGCATGGATTCTAAACCCAGTGCTGTATGCTCAATTTCTGATGCCGGACCTATTCAAGGTAGATTTTATTCCTATAATGAAGAAACAAAAATCTTTGCTCGGATGAATATTGAAGACATGAAAAGTATTAATCCTACTGATGTGGTGATTCCCTATAAGAAGAATCTATTTGCACGCTTTCTAGAGAAAGTTGAAGATTTGAGGTTGGAATAGTTTCCAAATCAGTTCTAGCTTTCTTTCAAGTTTATGTTCTAAGTCTGGAGTTGGAACACTTTATGCTTCTAGTTTGCTTTTTATATGCTTGTTTAAGGTTTGTAAAGATCTGTAGTTGGAACAAGTTATGCTTCTAGTTTGCTTTTTATATATTTTTTTAGTGTGTTTTATATTTGAGGATGATGTATTATGATGTCGATGATATATGATATTGTCTTTCTATGAAGTGTTTCTTATATATTGCGTTACTTGAGCAACATTCTCAACTACCCTACTCACATGAACATGAACACGAACACATCCTTCCTTGTAATATACTTGACCTTTCCCCTCATGATTCGCTAGAGCTACATTTCTCTGTTTGGGCTTAGATGTGTTATGGGCCGGGTTTGAGCTTTTATTGATTATGTATCTTTAAACAAAGTTTTTTTTTTTTTTTTTCCTTCTTCAGGATAGCTCTTTGAATTTACTAGAAAATCACTCCAAGTCTCGTACCAACACTTGCCATCAGGACTGGTCAAAATTTGAAACCGAACAATTATCGATGGTAATTCATCGTACTTGACTCTGACTGAGTTATAAATATTACTGTGTTTGAATCATTATTCAACAATTAGGACAAGGTCTCTTGGAAATGGTATGGTAGGATGATTATGGGGCATAGGAGGAGCTTCAAAGCTAATGTAGCCTTCATTATGTTGCATGAGATTTGTAGTAGTACTTGCATTGCTTGTGATTGAGCTTTGTTGTAGTGTTGTTGATGATGAATTAGGTTTTGATTCATTTGATGATGATCTCCATTCTTGTGTTTAGATTCTTCTTTGTGTTGTTGTTCTTTTGAAAATTCTGCATATTGTCCATACTTCCTGCAAATTGCGGTAAATGAAAATTATAAGTGATTGAAGTTTATTGATAGTGATTTTATAGGAAAGTAAAATAATTTTGTTTTAGAATGGGAAATAATAAGTCTAATAAAGGTCAAATTGTTAGGTTTTTGATTTGAAATGAGTGGGATGATTTGAATTAGAAAACATCATAAAATAATATCATAAATAAATATAAATTCAATTTAAAATAAAAATATATTCTAAAATACTAATATAGTATGTTAAAATAATTCAATTAATTTTTTAATATAAATTATGTTTGTATATTTCTAATAATATATTCTAAAAATAGTCTATCGATCTCATTTTAAGTGTAAATATAAATATGATAGATAAGTATTTCATTGAAATAGATATTTTCATCATTTTTATGTGAAATCCCAAATAATTATTCATTTTCGTGATAAGATAAAACCGAAGCTGGACGACATACTTGATATAGTTTACAGGGTTTCAAGGTTAAACTAGATCAAATGGTTAAAAACATAAGGAAAATTAAATTTTTGCTATCCAATAAAAGATGTTATGGACAGTCTTTGACGAAACTCATTTGTGAGGTTGGATGGCAAATAATTGTGTATTTTTATTTACACTTTTTTTTTTTCCTTTTTATATGCGTGATGTGTTTTCCTAATTTTTATGTTTTGCAGTGAATTTTTATTAGGATTTAGCTATTATTTTTTAAAATAAGAATTAGGAAGCTAGTTAATGTAATACTCACAATCAAAATATATTAAAAATAGAAAATAAAGTTGATGCCACCACACCACCTTGAACTACCTTCTAGAAATTTATTTGATAAATTCATATTTGAATGGTGTTAATTACCACCATCAAATATAAATAAATGAATTTCATTTCAACCCATTTCAACAAATGTTTTTTATTAAAATAATTTGTAATTTTGACCTTTTTTTATATTATTTTAAACCAAAAAATTTATTAAAATATTATAAAGATATTCAAAATAAATTAAAATAAAAATAATATTAACAATCAAAATTTTAATAATATAATTTAAATATCAACGAATAACGATTTATAATCAAATGAAAAAATTGAGAGAATTAAATGAATTTAATAAGTAATTACCTGTTAAAATTTTTATTATACCGAAGATTAATATTAAATAAAATATTAATAAATAATATAATGAGTTTAATCTAAAAATTTTCTTTATTGTACTAAGTTAAATTATAATTACAATTAAGAAAAATTTTATTCAATTATATGTTCTTTAAATTTTAAAATAAATTATTTAAATTATAACACTTATGTACAAAATAAATAAATTTAATTTAATTTAATTTAATGAAATAAATTTTATAAAATTAGTTATACATATGATTTTTAATAAGTAAATATGTTAAATATTCAATTTTTTTGTTTATCAATATATTATATCAAAATTTTAAATTATAAAAAAAATAAAAATTATCAAAATGACAGGCAGGTGGCATAATCCCAGTGATACTAGAGAAGTGCAAAGTGTACATGCAATTATGTTACATTTAATAATGGAAGAGTTGGTTCACGTAGCACGCGAAAAACCACTGATTGAAAAAAATAAAAAATTATGGCGGCGGCGAGCGAGGAGAAGAAGGTTCTTTGCATTTCGGAATCAACAGTTCAGTCGATTGATTTCACCGAGCCTGAAGCCAAGGCGGTTACGCTTCTTGAATTTCCGGTCAAAGACAATTTCTACGTCGTCGGTTGTGTTAATGGAGTACTGTTGTACGTCGACAAGGAGAACAGAGCTTTGATTTTGTTCAATCCATCGACGCAAACGCGCCAGACAATAGAAATACTACATCCTAATCCTACCAACGTGGTCGATTTCTATATGTACGGATTAGGTCACGACGAAAGCGACGACAATTACATCGCGGTAACACTCGATCCCGAGAATTATAATGGACTCGCTTGGTCATCCAAGACTCAAGATTGGGTTGCATTTCCATTGGATCCTTCTGTATTATGGGAGCGTTGGCCTGAGTGTCGGAATTCATCGTTGTGTGTCAATGGATTTATCTATTGGAATATAATTCCGGGCCTTCTCTGTTTTGACCCGAAGACGTGCCTTCTCTGTTTTGACCTGAAGACGTTTAACATTACTGTAATTGAACCTCCTCCGAAGTCTGTCGGTCATGCGCATCTGGAATTTGTTGTGTTGGGAGATCGTCTTACGGCTGCGGAACTCATCTTTCATCATCGGTCTGTGAAGAGACGATATACTTATGTTTGGGAGCTTGATGGGAGAATGCGATGGATTAACAGAATGACCATTCCAAAATGCATTGTATCACCGGTTGATGATGACTATCGGAGGGAAACTCCTGAGGAAGATGGTACTGTCTGTCATGAAATTATGGTACCCGTGTTGCAGTTGAAGAACTGTGATTTGATCGTGGTTCCGAGATATGTTGGTGTGAAATCTAGTCCCATATTTCTAACCACAGCGGATGTCACAGCACCTACTCAAGGTAAGTTTTGTTTATACAATGCAGAAACAAAAACTTTTACTAGATTGAAAGTTCAAAACCTTAAAAGGGTTTTATCCTGGGATATGATGATTCCCTACAAGGGTCTATTTGCACAAGTGTCTATTTGCACAAGTGTCAGATAGAGTTGAAGCTCTGGAGTTGTAGTTTCAAATTATGTTTTTTCATTAGCGAAGAGGAACTAGTGGTTTTTGAAGTTGTGCATTTGGTGTCTTATTTTCAAATTGTGTTTTTATGTGGTTTTGGTCATAACTTTTTAGTGTGATGCTTAGTTAATGTTATTAAGTTTAATTCTGTGGGTGGTTGTTATTGAAGGGAGATTTTGATATAAATTCTGTTTGTTGCTGGTCTGTTGATGCATTTACATTGCTGGAGATTTGGTTTGTGCATTTTGTGATCCATTCTCATCAATCTAGTTGAGACTAATTGGGCTGATTTAGTTGTGTTGTGTAGAGTTGGATGTGGTGTGAAATGTTAGTGAATATTGACATAGTAGGTGATTCATTGACCCTGGGATTTGAACACTGGAAATCTGATTGTAAATGTTATGATATCATAAACCTCATTAGAGAGCCTCTAAGTTGCAGCCAAAGCACACTGCTATAAAGTGAGTTGGAGCTACTATTCATACAAACAATGAACCAAAATGTTGATGGTTTCTCTTGTTAAATACATTAGGTGATTGCTTGGATGATATTTAACCAGGATTCAGCTCAACCATGCTTCGTAACTTCCTAGCTTTCTTGGGAATTTCTAACAAATTCTGCACTAGTTAAAAGGACAACATGATACATAATTTCTTTGATGGGTTATTTCCAAAAACCACCCAGTTTTTGAAACATTTTACTTGTGGCACCTGGTTTTGCAAACTTATACCAAACCACCCCAAAACCACTCAAAATTAAAACCACTAGTGGTATTGGTGAGGTGTGGGTGGTTTTTGTGTTATTGAGTGAGTTTTGTGTTTTTGAGTGGTTTTGCTAATTATTTAATTTTAACAGTTATTAAATTTTTTGTTTAACAATTTAACTAAAATTTAAATTTTTATTAAATAATTTAAATATTTTTAATTTAATTTTTTTAAAATTTTACCAAACTAAAATAAATTATTATATAGTTTAATACTTTTTAAATGTTTGTTTAATGATTTTTAATAGTTTTAGTTTTAATTTTTATTTTTAAAATTTACTAAATTAAGAAAAGTTATTATGCAGATTTAATCATTTTCAAAAATTTGGTTAAATAATCTTTAATAATTTTTTATTTAAATTTTTATTTTTTAATTTACTAAAACCTATTGTAAGAGATTATTTAATTATATGTATGTTTGAAAATTTATTAAAAATTTTATATTATTATTGTATTATATTTTTATATTTTCTTAAAAATAAATATCAAAAATAAAATATTTAAAATTGAAAAATAATTAAAAAAATGTTGATATACTTAATAGTTAATTTATTTTTGAAAAAATAAATATAAAAATAAAACTCAATTTTTCATTAAAAACCATTTCAATTAGATAATTTTTGGTTGTATGTATAGAATTAAAAATTAAAGGTTGAAAATAAAAATTATTAAAATTATTCAGCTAATTAAATAAAAGAATTAAAATTTTAAAAATGATTGATACTAGTTGTAATTTAGTAAGAATAAAAGTAAGAACTTAAAACTATAAATTACTAAAGTTAATGAATAAAAAATTAAAAATTTCTAAAACTATAAAAAAAATTTATATAAATTATTTAATAAAATATTAAAAATTTACTAAAATTATTAAATCAAAAATTTAAAAATTATTAAAACTAAATAATTAGTAAAACCACTCAAATACACAAAAACTACTTAAAAATACAAAAACCACCTATATCTCACCAAAACCACATACACCTCACCAAAACCACTAGTAGTTATAATTTTGGGTGGTTTTGGGGTGGTTTGGTATAAGTTTACAAAACCGGATGCCAGAAGTAAAATATTTTGAAAATAACCCTTTCTTTGATACTGTTCCTAATCATTGCACCTAGTTGAAAACGTAGGTTTTACATGTCTGCTTGGTACTGTGCAATTTTATTTATTTATTTTTTATAATTTTATAAATAAATCTGAAATAAACTAATAATAATGATTATTATGTGTAAATCAGCTCATGATTATTTTATTTTAATTAAAAATAATAATAATTTATTTATTTTATCTTCCTATTTTAGGCTAAATTTTTTTAAATTATTGAAATTTTTTCCTATATCCCTTGGGCCAAAATACATTTATCAGGCCTAATATAAGAATGATCACCTCTAGAAAAAATTTCATTAAAACAATGTATATAAATGGGGACAACCCACTACAAAGCCATAAAATATACACATATATATATAATTAAATCAATGTACCAAGGAAAAAAATAATAACAAAATCTACCTCTTCATTAAAAAAAATTTAAATATTCTTAAAATCTAGGCATGTAATTGAACCAAACCAAATATGATGGACTTAATCAAAAGATTTGAATTTGTGAGACACCATGTTGAATCGAAAGTAAAGTAAGTTGATTTGTCAACATAGTTTGATTTGGTTTGTCAAAAGAAAATGTAAATGAGTTTCCATGAGATGCTTTCATTGGATTCCATTCTCATATCTCAACAAATATGTGGAGAAGAATAACCTATCTATCAATTATATCTCTCTATATGTATCAAAGATATCAACTTGAAAAATATTGGTTTTTCACATGCAACGTGAACCAACCCTATCATGTAAGTCAATATAAAATAATTGCATGTACACCATTTGTACTTCCATTATCACATACGCCGTTGACCTTAGCTTTGTAATTCGTACTTATAATCCACCAAACTATCATTTTATAATATAAACAAACTAATTATGTAATATATAATGTAATGGATAGAGAAATAATACAAAAATCAATTAGTGTCAACTATAAAGTTCAATCTAGACCTACTTACAAAGAGGTTCTAATGTTCTAGATAATTATTATACAAAATGGAACATGGTTCTCTAGCAATTAGTCTCATCTCTAAATCTTATTATAAATAATTACATGTACATATATCATTCTCCTCCCCATTTTTGAAAATGAAATCATCTTCAATCAAACAATCTCTTAATTTAGATAAAAAAGTCATTTCAACAGTTCCAACTTTTCATAATATTTCATTTCCATTCGAATTTAATTAAAAAATAATATATTTTTCCTGACGTTTGGAAATAGAAATGATTTTTAAAAATTGGTATATCTCTTTCTTTTAAGAAGGCGTGAGCGATAAAAATTCTCGTACCAACTATTCAAACATTCATTTATAAATAACCGTTTTAGTTAAAAATCAATCTATTCAAACAGTTACGTCAGTAAAATATTTTTAATCAAATTCAAAAACCTAAACCACATTTTGAAAAGTTTGAAAGATTAAAATGATCAAATTTATCAAATCTATCCATGAAAATGGGGTTGAAATTCTCACGAAAACTAAAACACTTCCAAAAATGAGGGAGGAAATTGATAGCTATCTATCCAAAAGAGTAGTAGGATCAAAGCTAAAGCGATCTACAACTGACCTTAATTCATCCCAATTTTGATCATATCCAAAAATATGTCCATCATTCTCAAATGGATTGCTAAACCCTGAAGAAGATGACACCATTGACAATGGTGGTTGAAAAGGAGGAATATGAACGATAGTCTGACCGCTAATTGCTAATCGCTGATCAATATTGCTCGTCAGGGTCGGAATATTTCCGATCTGAGGTGAGTAGTGATTAGGACAAGGTCTCTTGGGAATGGTATGATGATGATGGGACATAGGAGGAGCTTCAAAGCTAATGTAGCCTTCATTATGTTGTATGAGATTTGTAGTAGTACTTGCATTGCTTGTGATTGAGCTTTGTTGTAGTGTTGATGATGATGAATTAGGTTTTGATTGATTTGATGATGATCTCCATTCTTGTGTGTAGATTCTTCTTTGTGTTGTTGTTCTTTTGAAAATTCTGCATATTGTCCATACTTCCTGCAAATTGCAGGTAAATGAAAATTATAAGTAATTGAAGTTTATTGATAGTGATTTTATAGGAAAGTAAAATAATTTTGTTTTAGAATGGGAAATAATAAGTCTAATAAAGGTCAAATTGTTAGGTTTCTGATTTGAAATGAGAGGGATGATTTAAATCAGAAAACATCATAAAATAATATCATAAATAAATATAAATTAATATAAATTCAATTTAAAATAAAAATATATTCTAAAATACTAATATAGTATGTTAAAATAATTCAAATAAATTTTTTAATATAAATTATGTTTGTATATTTCTAATAATATATCCTAAAAATAATCTATCAATATAATTTGAAGTGTAAATATAAATATGTTAGATAACTATTTTATCAAAATGAACTTATCTGAAATAATTTTTCATTTAAATTTCTAAATAAAATAATAAAAGTAAAATTATTCTTACAAAAATACTAAAGGAAAATATTTTTTAACCCTAATTTACTTTTGAATTCATAAAACTAAAAACTACTTATATAAATCATCCTATTTACCTTTACTATATATCTTTCACTCTCTTTTTTATTCCTCTAAACAACTTCATTCATCAATTATCAACCTCTCCTCACATCTACCAACCTCCCACCACCAAACTCAACCTTTAATAACAAAAACAAACATTTCAACAAATACTAACCACCTTTCATATATCTACACTATTCTCCCTCACCCTAGACTTCAAATTTGACCATAATCAACTTACATCACCCACCAACATTCTCTATAACTCACCATAATCACTTCACAACAACTCAAAAACCCCAACAACAAACCCCAATAAACAACATAATTAAAAGCAAAATAATAACAAATACCAACTTACAGCTTCTTGAAGATTAACCTTAGCACCATTACTTTTACTTCCATGCTGACCAACATTATCATTAGAACTCGGAAGACGAAACTCATGCATCATCCAATCAGTTTTGGTTCCTTTGCCTGCACTTCCACGATAGTAAACTAGGGTTTTCTTCAATCCAATACATTCTTCACCTTCTCCTCCTTGTGAATACACCGGTTTATCGATTCCGGTCGCTTTCCAAAACCCTGATCCGGTCACTCTATTTGGTCGGATGCTGTTCCTGTACTTCCTTCCTCTCTTGCAGAAGAAGTAGCCTTCTTTGTCTGGTGAAGTACTTGTCTCTGCATGCAGTAATTTCATAACTTCAGTCTTTTTTTGTAATTTTATTATAGTTTGAGGAGTTTCATTAAATTAGTACTTACTAACAAATGCTTGTGTTTTTATGTATTAAACCTTAACTACGTACTTTTTTTTTTTTTAGGTTTTTTTTTTCTTTTTTCTTTCAAATAATCTTATATGAGAGAAAATTATAAAAAAAACAACTTTAAACTCTTTATTTACATTACAAATTATTGAAATATTGTTTTAATTTTGTAAATTTCTAAATATTAAAATTTTTAAAAATAATCAAAATGATTTATATTATAATTTTTTTAGAAACTTTTACGAATTTTTTTTTTCTTCTGATTTTCACAATTGAAATATATAAAATGGTAAAGAATGAATATACTAGTTATTTTATCTTAATTTTAAAAATTTTTAACTTTTAAAAATTTATAAACTTGGTAACAATCTACCATTTTAATTTTAAGTTTCAAAATAAAATAAAATAAAAAATTAACACACCTTAGATTATAATCTAAAAAATAATATACAAAAATTATTGAATTTTAAAAAATAAAAATTATCAGATAATTTTGAAATAACCCATTAATATCACCATAATCATACATATAATCTCATAATTGTAATTTCAAATCATATATATATATATATATTATATTATGTTGGTGTGTATCATCACTTTTATCAACTAGAAACAAACCCTTTTTAGACTACAAACCCTAATAATCAAAACAACAAATCAAACCAAAACAAAACGAAAAAACAAACATATCTTACTTGGCAAATCCCAAGGATCAAACTTGTAGATATCAACTTGTTTAATCAACTCAATACTAAACGATTTCTTATCAACTTTTCTTCTTAAATAAAACCCTACAAGCTCTTCATCAGTTGGATGAAATCGAAACCCAGGAAGCTCATCAACACCATGATCATGATCATGATCATCATCTTCTTTAACGTTGATGATGTTTTGATCTGTAGAGTTGTTCATGTTTGATTTTGAAGTGAATTTAGATAGAGATAGAGTTTGTGGACTCTTATTTGGTGGCTATAAATATATATAAAGAAAAAAAAAATTGTGAAAAGGTCATTGTGATGGAGATTTGTTTGAATTTTAGAAAGTCAAGTCATTTGTCTTGACTAGTGAATCACTCTCTCTCTCTTGTTGATATTGACTATTAAATGTATGTAAGGGACAATTTATTTATTTATTTATTTTAATTTTATTAGAAGATTTGGAATTAGTCTTTGATGAATTGATCTTGGTTGTGTGTAGTGAGTGATTTTGGTTTAAATTATGGGGATTAGTTTATTTTTAATTGAATTGGATATGTGTGTCTGCCAATGATATTGTGACATGGTGAGTTAAATTAGGTCAATAAAGCATGTGAAAGTAACATATAGTATGGTTTATTTACCTCGTCTAATTTGATCGAATCCGATTTTGGTAATATAGGTTGAAAATGAAATATTATATTTAAAAAAAAATTTATATTTAAAATAAATACAATTATTTTAGTTTATTATATTTATATGTCTATTATTGATTGATCATAAAAATGTATTATTCATGTAATATTAATGGTATATAATTAAAAAAATATATTTATAAAAAAATACTTATAATATATTTTGATAAGATAAAATGTTCAAAATAATATATAAAAATAAAATAAAAATGAAAATGATAAAATATATTATATATTGTCTAAGTGTTTTTTTTTATTTTTTTTTATAATGAATGTCAGTCGGTTTTTTATTAAAAGCTAAATGTTAGATTTCATTTGAATTCCCATTAGATTTTTTTTAATTATCATATTAATTTTGATTATCAATTTTTAGAATACTGGTTATATATTTTTTAAAAAAATTAATAAATATGTCTAATAAAAAAGTATAAATTAATTTAAATTTTATATAAATTACACCAAACAAAATGAAAAACAATATTATATAATCTTATAATTTATAATTTTAAACATTTAACAATTATTTAATTTATTTAAAATAATTTTCAAAAATCAAACACTTAATCTCATGCGAAAAATATAAAATGAATTTCTATTTTTAACATCAGTTAATTCCATCTCTAAAGTATACAGTGAGTCAAATAACAAGACACAAGGTCTCAAGCATTGAAACTTAATGTCTTTCAAAGTTCTAAATTCACCAACAAATAAACCAAAAAGTCTTAAACAATATTTTAATCCTTAATTAACAAAATTAAAATTCAAAAAGTCCATTTGGGTGATTATAAATATTATTAAAATTAATATTTTATTGATTAGAAAAGCAAAGAAGATCTATCGATCACGAAAGTAAAACACAATGACATATATTTTGACATTTTGTATTTGTACACTATATTCCGGGTACATCAAATTCACATAATTCAATAATTTAATTTCAAAGACTTTGAAACTATATATGTCACACAAAAATCAAAATTCTTCTAAATCAATGATGTTTTTATTGAAAAATTATTGTTGTCTGAATAATTAGGGTAATTTTTTCATTCGTTTTTCTTTGCTTTTGAAATCTAATTGTATCAGTAGTTTTGGGTGGGTTATCAGATCGGTTTAAAAGTTAACTTTTTATGTTTTTGATTCTAGAAAAAAATTTGTGTAAAATATATGTGTTTAATGTGAGTAAAATGTTGTGAAAGTCTATGGATTAGTCATACACGTGCAATATTTTAATGTTATATGTAATTATGCAAAACCGATAAGAGTTAAAAATTTTACAAATGGAGACAATTTTGACATGTTTTTTTTCGTTACGAATTATAGTTTGTGTAACTTTAAACTATGCATCGTCTTTATTTATATATATTTTCCAACCCAAAACTTTTTAGCATGTGCTATTGTTATTAATATGTATTCCGAGAAAATTCTCAAATAAATTTTTATATTAGAAATGGAGAAAATAAAATAGCTCCAATTAAAAAACAAAACAACAAAATAATGAAAAGTAGAAAGAGATGAAAAAAAAAAATTAACGTAGTTTGACGGTGTGTCTACTTATAAAGGGAGTAAATAATAGGAACTACAAAATATCACACAATAGCCACAAATGACTTCATTCAAATCTCATAACTCAAAGTACTCAAACTAAAAATCCTAACTCATAAATGTGTTTTCTACGCTCACAGTGTATAATCCTCTCTAGGGCTAAATACTTTCTTTTGAATTGATAAAAATTGTACTTTTCTAATAGTTTATTTTTAATAAGGAAAAATAAAACCTCTCAAATAAATGTTGATTCTGGACGGTGGAGATCGGTGCTTGATTTCCTACTAGTAATAGTGTTGGATAGAAGACGACTGTTGTACAGTAAAAATATGGTGAAAAACGAGATTGAGATCTTAAAGTGAAAGCATCATAAATTTAGATTTTTTAATATAATTGTTTCTCATTCGAGGTGGAGAAGTTTTTTTAAATCAAATTTTGAGATAGATCAAAATGAAGTTATAATTGATGGTGATCACAGAATAGAGATTCGAAAAAGTTGAAATAATGGACCATCATGATGGAAATTTATTAGTATGACTTGAATTATAAAGAATTTTAAATTACTTGATTCACTAATAATCAAATAATTTAGAATTTTTTTATTATCCAGACATCCCAATAATTTAGAAGGTCAATTCCAAAAAATAATATGCGTATAACTTCAAACTCTTTTTAACTCATTTAAATATCGGATATTATTATTTGGATGAGAAAAGTGAGTACAATAAATATTGTAACCATACTATTACTTAATTTGGTGGGATAAATAAAATGAATCTTGAATATAAACTATATAGACTATTTTGAATTAATTTGAATATGTAAGATGAATTGATAGGACTTAAAATTTATTCTAAATAATTAAAACATTAATTTATCGTGATCATACAAATATTAATATCTCAATTAATTATTTATAACATAAGGTATTATTTTCATTTAATTATAATGATATTAATTTACAAATAATCCCAATAAAAAAATATATTTCAGAAAGTTCTTGTAATTATATCATTATAATTTTATTCTAAACAAAAATTTTTAACATGTAACCAAAAGCAAAACATGTCTAAAAAAATCCATGAATTTCTAGAAATAATAGAAACTTGTTTCTTCTTCTACATAGTAATTATTATAAACGAAACAAATTTTATAAGTCATTAGACATATTGAACAACCAAATTGAAAATTCAAATGAAAAATAAAATGGTTTATCAATTTATTCTACATAAGTGAACTACTCTGTAAAATTGACTTTACTGTGTCACAAGACTACTTTTCATATCATAAAAATTCTAGAAGAAGCCCACGTCCTCAATTTTTGACTAGTATAAGTACTTTGGATTGAATCCTTATCACACACATAAAATTAATACAATTAATCAAAGGAATTGAAGACTTGAAACTATTGGTTGAAATTTGTTTAGGGTTTTGACTAGCCATTAAAGGAATCCAATTAAGATTATGTTATTTGTACATTGAATATTTGACTTGGTATAGCATGACTTACCTAAAATTGTCTAAAATAGGTAGAGATTATGTGTGAGAAAAGTCGAAATGTTAAAATATTCTCATCAGAGTATATTGGACAGTAATGTTTGAAAGGTTTCTGGATCGACCAGATTACTTTAAAATATAAAAGTTATTTTTTAAAAAAATATTATTTTTTCAAATATTTTACTTTAAATTTGTGTTTTAAAAGTTCTAGTATTTTGTGAGTAGTTTTAGTATTGTGGGGTAGTTTTAGTGGTATATGAGTAATTTTAAATTTTATATATTTTGATTTTGAAATTTTTAAAATTAAAACAAATTACCAACACGACAACCACTTAAAAAATACAAAATTGATAGTTGTTTTAATTTTAGAATGATTTTACCAAAGTTTTTAAAACTAAAACTCAATGTGAAGCATTTGAAAAGTGGAAATTATTTTAAAATAATCCAAAAATATAATTCAATAAAATACGTTCAAATTTATTCATTTATAATCTTCATAATTTGCTAAAAAGAAAATTGCAAGATGAAGAACTTTTAACATTATGATAGATAACTTTTCATAGCTCCATCTAAAATGATTCAAAGAATATTATTTTAGTTATTATAATTTTTTCTTTAAATATTTTAAAGATGGTTATTTTTGCTTGAATCGAAATTTTTATTTTAAACTGATATTTGTTGTTCATCTTTTAATTAAGACTTGAATTTATTCTATCAAATAAAATTAGCCATCAGAAAAATCATAATCAATTTTAAATAATTAAATTAATTTTTCCGTCAATTCTCAAATTTTAAATTTCAAAACTTAAATGTAATTATTTAAACTAGTTTTTAAATATCAGAAAAAGTAAAAATAAAGTGTATTAAAAAGTTTCATGCTGTGGTTCATAAAATTAGTGATTAGTATTAGTAGCACAGAAAGATGGTCATGAACCACATGAAATCAAATTTGAATGTATTACTTAAAACATAAAAATAAGAATTCAAAGTAATTTATTTTTATTCATAATGATTTGAATATTCTCTGCCAATATTTAGAATGATTATGGTTCAAAGAGACTAATCTGACTTTGTTGATACTGTATTTGAGATGAGCTTCCATATATGATATTAACAAGTTGATGGTAGTATACATATTCTATAACATGCATGTACAATATTTTCAAAATAAATAAATAAACTAACGTACATAAAATAATCAATAAAATCTAAGATGGTACTTCAATATAACATAAAATAGTATGTCATGTAAAATAAACATCAGAATTGATCAAACTCATTACTCAACAAATTTTATATTTTATTATTTGAAAATTAATAAATTTATCCGATTTGCGATACAATTTTACGATAAAATTTTAAAATTAAATCAAATATATAATTAAAAATTTATGTGAATAAACTGACTCCTACTTCTAAAAATTATTATTAGTAATATTTTTATAACTGTTAGTAGAGTTTTTAACATTTCAGAACTTTTAGATAGGAAATCAGAAATACTAATTTTACCATAAGGATTTTTATTTTTATTTTTTAACTTTTAAATCTTAAGAATAAAAACAACCTCAAATCGGTTTTGAAATATTCACTTGTGAAAGAGTAATGATTTGTAGTCTACTCTTTTTTACGACTTTCATAACCTACTTTACGTGTTAAAAGATAATCATATACTGATATATATGATGATGTATATGATGGGTAAAAAAAAAAAATGAATAGGCCACATAGCAGTTATCAATTAAATTTATACATAAAAAAAATTAACGAATATATTAAAATAGGAATTTTATTTAATTAGTGAAATATGAGGTTGATAAATTGATGTTTTGTAATTATAGTAACACAATTGATAGTAGTAGTACACTAAAAACAATTTCAAAATCGACATGCGTTTGAATTTTTACCATTCAACAAGCCATATTATTTGACTAGATATAACTGTTCTTTCAAACCATGGTCTTATATGACCAAAATTAATTAAATTTTTTTAAAAATAAAAATTGACTCATTTGAATTTGATTCTATTTTGTACTTACATAACCAAGTATATACACATATCTTAAATTCAAGTCTTATATATTTTTTAAAACACATACTACTAATTTTGAAAGCTATTTTCGATTATGAAATATTCAAAAATATTAAATATTTTTTATAGATTATAAATACTGGATTCTGTTTATGTATAAAAATCAAATTGATTTGGAATGAGAATTGACTCGATTCTATTACCAAGTCAAATGAGGATCAAACTCTTTTGCCTAGTCCAAGCTTCATTTATTGCCTTTTTAGAAAAATAAAAATAAAAATAAAAGTTGATTTATGACAATTTATTACTTGAATCTACTTGCTATTATGTTTTATTTTAAAAATAAAATATAAAAAAATTGTTTTTTTTATTAATTCTAATTTTTGGTGATATTAAAATATCTTCCAAAAATTCTATTCTATAGTTTTCTTTCTTTTTTATGTAAAAATTTATTTTTTAAACCTATAACATAAGTGATTTCTAAAATATTAATAATTCTTAAAACAATTATAAAATTGACATTAAAAAATAAAATTTTATAATCCATTTCTTAAAAAAAATATTCAATTAACTTCATTGGAATTATAAAAATATATATACATATGAATATATATTCTTCTAAACATAATAACAAAACAACACCATGCTATATTCTTTTAATTACTTTTTATACGCAAATAATATCTAAACATACTTCAAATTTAAGAAAACCTAATGAGGAACCTCATGAAAATAATAATAATAATAATAATAATAATAATAATAATAATAATTCAATAACATTAAATTCAAAGCAAAAGAAGAATTAAATTCCCATGTGAACTTAGATATTGTTACACTTAAAATGTCTAGTTAAATTTAATTGATGAGGAAAATGCATATAAGTGACCACGTGAATCTTGTTCATATAGATTTGGGTCAATGAATTTAAAAGTGCATGAACTTAAGAATGTAAATATTAGGAAAAAATCCAAACATGTGTGTTGTATAGTACTTAGTTTTCCCATTGTACTTACTCTTCTTCTCCTACATGTATAGATTTTTCTACAAATTTAGACATTTTCATGTGTGTATATATTCACATGTCTAAGTGCTTTTCATTGCCCCTGTTTCTCTTAAATTCATCTAAGAACTATGGTTCCACATTATGATTTTTAAGTTAAAAACTATATATTTTAATTTTTTATTTTTAAAAATTATTTTTGGAATCTTAGAAAAAATTTTACCTTGAAAAATATTTTTAGAGAAAAGAAATTAAAAATATCAAGTTCTTCAATCATATAAAACAAATTAGTTTTTTTTTTAAAAACGTTTTCTATATGATTTTCAAACTATTTTAAAAAAATATACTTAAATTGAAATTATCCTAAATGAATTCTCAAATTTTATAAAATTTATTCATATTATGTTCTTAATTTAAAAATAATTTAATGGAAATAAAAAAGTTCATAATAATAAGAGAAAAAAATGGAAACAGTAAAATTACCTAACATTTGTTTTTCCAAAATTAAATATATTATGAAATTTTTCAAAATTGGAGAATGTTATCTATATTAATGTGATAATAAAATTAAGTATTTTTCGTAAACCAAAATAGATTGCAAATATTTTTAAAAAATAAAATTATTTGAAAGATTTTAAAATTATATAATATATGTATTTTTTTATTAATATTATGAAAAATTAAATTCAAAACTTGATAATTTGGAAAAATAATATTAAAAAATAAGATAAATTTTATATTTTTCTCTTAATTTCTTTCCCCTGAATTCAGAAATTATAGCTAATCTCATATATAAAATTTTGAAGAGAGGAGTGATGTCATGTCAGCAAAGCCCAGGTGGGTGGGGGATATTTTCTGAATGAAGTAGCTTTTCAATAGTCAACAAAGTAAGAAGAAATGGAGGAGCCTAAATGGGCCAACCAAGCAAAATAGAACAAGTCAAAGAGTCTTCTGGTCAACAATTTGATTAATTGATTTGATAAATACTATAATATAGGCCTTCCATTTCCATCTATTCTGGAGAAGAAGACTTTAGTTTAGAATTAGAATGTTGTGTTTTCTTGGCATAACTTAACTCACTTGCCTTTTCTGTTGCCTTAACACATGCATGGAATTGGAGCTTTGTGTTAATTTGACCATGGAATGTCTTGGAGTTTTGTGATGATTTGACCATGGAATGTTCTGCAAAAAACACTAACCCAAATAAAAATACTTCTAATATTTTTTAAATTGAAAAAGTTAAAGATGATCTTCTATACAAATGGTTGGTGTTTAGGTAACTATCAGAAGGGCTTCTGCCAAAAGCTCTTCCACAAAAAGCTAGAAATACCATATTCATAACAAACCTTCCAACTTATTGTAAATAAGCTTGAGCTCAAACTCTGAGTTTGACGCAAACTAAGAACATATAGAAATACAAATAATAGAAATACAAACATTTTAGACTACACATGACAATGCATGTTCACAGCTACAGCTACACAACAGCAGCATAACAGACACCAGTGTATTATACAGATTACATAGTTTTCCATATACAATGACTATAACAAGTTCAAACTAACTAACCAAAGCGATTCTGCAAAGAACTCTTTATTGATTCGAGAACATATTTGTTTCGAAGGGTTATTCGTGTATAGTAAGCATCTATTCCGGATTCGGGTGTAGCTCTTGTCCTACTTCCAGGAAAGAATCTATGTCCGGGTCTGTAGTATCGTTTTTCAGCAATATGCCAAACAAAATCTTACCCTGAAGATGAATCAATGGGAGCTTACGTTTGGTTTATATTAGTAAATGTGAATGATATGTTAAGAGCTGGTGTTTGATGGATTACCTTGGTTCTCCTGTATGATGCTAAAGTAGCCAAAGGTTCGTTCGATTTCTGCACTTGTTGTTCGTTGTGAGTAAGATTGATCATTTGGCATCGGTTGCATCCACCTAATGACTGAACAAGGAAAAAAAAAACAATAAGTTTAGGCAGTTGATTTTTGTATGGTTAGCTTTTTGGATAGCAATGGAAAAGGATATTGAAGCTGTATTTGACATCAGCTTGGAGAGTTTTTGAGAAATCTAGTCTTTTCCAAAACGTTACTCTAAAAGCTTAAACTCTACACCAAATCTCAGAAAACGCTACCCTAAAAGCTGATGTCAAATACAATCATTACTGTGATGAGCAAGTTGCTGAGACTAGTAGTCTGCTAAACGTAAAAGAAACATACTGTGAATCGATGGCTTCCGATTTTAAGAGATCTCCATCCATCTTCCGCGTAAGGTTCGCTTCCTGATACGACAAGATTTGGTCGGAACCTAACTGTATTGACTTGAGAAGCTGCTTTACCTGCTTACAACAATGAAAAAAAATGCATGAATTTAGCATCCTTTACATTCTTGAGTACAGATGAAAAGGGTCTGAAGAAGTAACATACTTGAGTTCATTCTGTTGTTCAGATCGGACACGCTCTCCTCAGATATCAATAAGAATTGAGCTTCATTAGAAAAATTCAATTTGCTATCCAAATCTCTGCACATGCCAACACTTTTGTTCTTGTCCATACAAACCCTAGACTTGGAGCTAGAACTTTGCAGTAACATGCAAGGCCGACCGATAGCTTTGCTAAACCATAGGTCAGCTTCATCTCCACAACCAAGGACTTCATGTCTAATAATCAACAAATTGTCAACACATGTAATGTGGATTACATAATTGGATTTAACATCAGAGAATGTACAAATGACTATTGTGTTTACATTACCTTCGAGCATGAACATCAAGTTCATCTACCTTTCCGCTATATAAATCTGGTTTTAGGTGTATTGATAATTTAGCTTCACAGCGTGGTGACTCGATGGACAATATTTCTTGTTTGAGGTCGATAGATGTTTTGATGAGGCACATTTCAGGAACCTACAGAAAGAGTACCGAATAAGTTAAAGACTTGATTCTGCGAGAAGAGTTCCATTCACTGTAATATTGTGGTAAGAACAAGTCTTGTCTAAAGATCAGTAATTTACCTTCTTCTGTGTAAGGATTTCACCGGTTTGACTTTTAACAAGCCATTCTCTATCATGTAACAATCCTGCTCAAATTTAGAAATAACAAATAAAGATCTGAGAACAATGCCAGTTTAGTACTTTACATAGAATTTACATATGTACAATTGATATATGGATGTAAAGTAACAACTCAATGCATGAACCTGTACTGCAGAGAGGCCAACGTTCAACACTGAATCCACCACATGATTTTATTGGATAAATGGTAATAGACTTCAGCAAAGCTTTGGATGCCAAGTTTTTCCTTGGGTCACCTGAAAATTTGAGATGAATCAAATGTTATAACGAATATTTTGATGGCCTTACGGATCAACAGTAAAGGAGAGAAACACACATTACAATAGAAAGAGTTATAACCTTCAGTGGAAAAGGGAATCAAGCCAGTTCTCAGCAGCTTTCCGTTTGCAGATACATTTGGCAATGATACAAAGGAGCTTTTGATGAAATCAATAAATTTCTACACAAAAGACAAAAAAAGTTAAGTTGTTGGTTAGTGACTCCATAGAAATATTATGTTGAATATGTTGCATCAGTTTTACGGACGAGGACACTGCCATAAAAGATATAAATTGATGAAGCTTCACTTAGTAGAAGGCTGAGACAAACCTTGACATCTTCATATGTTGACATGTAACCAACCGATATTCTAACAGCTCCTGTTGGTTTTCCATTTATAACATCGTTGTCATCCCAACATACATGTCCAGCCTGATCACAAAAGTACAACTTTTAAGGATGTACTGCCACTTAACAAGTAAAACTAATGTACAACTTGCGAAAACATACCTCAACGTTGGAGAGAAGGTCCAAGTGAGACAAGCAAAGATATTTAGCACAAGCACCTGGATTACAAAAACATCCTGTCTATTCCGAAAACGCAGCAAAAAGGAAAGAAATGTCCGTTTAGCCATCTATGGTTTTGATAATAGGACAAAAACAATATATTGAGTAACACTTCTACAACTTTACCCGTAACTGAATATCTGATAAAGAAGCTAACTTTTCAACTTCACGATATCCGAACCAAGACCCATCAGGCCTTCTCAAGTTGAAGGCAACAATAGAACCAGTTTCTTGGATGCTAACCTGATAGAGGAAAGTTATAACAAAAGTAAGAATATTCCATCGCCCTTGACTCATCCATACGTGCACAGCAGGCCAACAACAAGAACACAAGAAAGGAACAAGATCACTACAAAACATTCACACCAATAGAATCGCCCTCATGGAAGATTCTTTCCAGTTAATCTTTGTGTTAAAAAAAATTGCATGAAACTAACCTTTGAGGAGGAACTTCCATAAATCGTGCAGACAGCAGATCCATTACTATGTTTTAAAGATAATAACTTGTTCCTCACATACATGGTAAGGGAAGATGTATGACTGAAAAGTTGAAAACATAAACCATTTAGTGCGGTGAAAAAGTCGGAAGCATAGACTTTAGTTACCCTAAAGAGATAACATGAAGTTTATTTTTATATTAACAAGCTTGCATACCGATTTATTGCTGATACAGTCAAAGAATTAATAATGTTGAAGCCATGGCGAAGAGATACTATGCTCAGGAATGAAGCAGTGCCATCCTCAAAAAGCTCCTCAATACCTTGTCTCCTTCTAACGAAATCAATGTCAGCAATCGTAGCAGCAACTGTGCCTGGAAACTTATTTGCAAATTAATGAAAAGAACTTATTGCACACATTTGTAATGTCCAAATAAGACATGTAAACACATACCTCCACTAAAGTACGTCTTCTTAAGTAATTTTGCAGCATCTGTCGATTGTAATATTAAAAGCATAAGGAAACGAGCATGCTTAGGTCAAAATAAATCTAAACGAGCATGCTTAGGTCAAAATAAATCTATCTACATGACATATACAATCAACTTTTACATGCCAGAGAACACTTTCTCATGATACTAGTTTAGAAAACATACCATTTCGTATAATAAGAGCGCCTAGTCCGGTAGGATAACCAAAAATCTTGACCAAAAGAAAAAGGAAAATTGTCAACAAAATACACGTAGATAACGGTTTAACTGTGTATGAAATTGTGGGACTGTGTAAATCCACCTTATAAAATGAGATGACAACAAAATCTGCGGGATATTTTGATAAATCTGGGGGCTGTGTGACACACCCCTTTGCAGCATCAATCAAGACCATCCAATTGCTCCTAGGAATAACAAATTGTATTCAACAATTTGAGATTCAACAAGGTTGTTGATGTGATTGAAAACATTAAATCGTACAAACCTAATACCTGTAGCAAGGAGAATGTCCAAGTATTCTTGCAGGGTTTTTCTTCATGATGTTTACCAGGTCAAGGTTGAATTTGGAACCAGAGAAATTGCATTCTGATGGAAAAGCAAATAAATTATGCGGTGAAGCACCTGCAATGAGTGAAAGCAAAGTTTCAAAAACTATGAAGCAAATTGCATTCCTCATGTCACAGGCGTAAATGTTATAGTCTATGTAGGCTATAAATGAAAACTAGAAAACACCATAAGCTTGCAAGATTTAGAATTCTAAAAGACACTAGGAAATTAGGAACATCTATACAAATAGTAAATGATGGTATATAAAACGTGCAAAAAATACGGAAAAAAAAAAAGAAAAAAAAAAAGAAGAAAAAGCCTTAATTGCAAAACAATCTATGAAGTTACATGTATAAACTATAATTTCTATCATTGCGAGATGAGAAGCTACAGTAATAGTAAATTTACCAGTAAGATCCCCATTTGTGAAAGAATTGTATCTCCTTTGTAAAGCATGCAGTGATACACTCATAGACGTCTTGGGGGTTTCAGATAAACCATCATCATGCACAGCCTCATCTATGTCTATCGCAAATGCAGCTGCTCCTTGACTAAGAGCATATCTAACCATCATTAAGGATAGATATCACCACATATTCTAGATGTCGATCACAGACCCAGCAGTTCAAACTATCTACAGAGTAACACAATCAATTAAGGATACTCTCTTATCCCTAGGACACTGTTGTGGTTCTCCATTGTATACACAAAATTGCTTTGTTGGCTCCATGGAAAGGCTTCTCCAACCAGCTTCAGTGCTGCAGTCGCTCCTGAAGTAAATATGCATGCGTAGTCTTTTATCGATGCATTGAAGTAATCAAGTACCTATAATATATCATTATCACTTCATATCAACCTACTCTTCATTTATTAATTCAAGCAACGAACCTTTCGTGGACTAAAGTATTGACATATTCATCAAAGAGCGCAAATGGTACCTGTTGGCGTACTTCTCTTACAATATCAGAAGTGGCTGAACTAGAGTCACTTTGGCTATCTACATTCTAGTTAAAGACATCCAATCGAACAAAATCAAATGAAAAAACAACTGAACTACTGGGCAAGCTTATATTTTCACAGAAAATGACCTGCATGCAAACAAACTAAATACTTCTCTTGAAAACACACAAGCACAGAACCACACCATCTCGAACAGCTACTGAGAAATCTCATCATCCTAACCTAAGCCTAGGTCAATTGCCAAAAACACTGAGACTATCAAAACAAGTGAACATTTAACCGCTCTTCACAAACTAATAACAACCAAGTCAACAACACAAATCCACAAAACAGGATACGAGGATTGCCATAAACACTAGCAGATAAATCCTTAAACACAGCCTCCATTTGCAATTCAGAGTACAAAGTTGCTCCAGCATGGTCCAAGTACACAGTCCCTAATTCACCAGAACCAAATAAATTCCAATACCCAATTCACCAAAATCAAATCTTCCTAGCTACACAAAACTAATCAAAACCCAAACTAATTTTTCAGAATTAAACAATCAAACAAAAACAGCAAGTGAAATTAAGAAAACAGAACCATTTTGCAGACGCTTGAACTCAGTAGCTCTGATTTCATCAACGCTCTTTGGACCATCTGGGTATCCATAATCTGCTCCAAATTGCTCCAAGAACTCATCTTTATCACTAAAAGACATGACTTTTGATTCCAGGGATGATTTAGTCTCGTGTCAAATTGTTCTAAGACGACAAGTTTCCAGGTTCCAATGTTTGATATGTTTTGAACATTGAAGAAATCGAAATGACGTGGACGAATCCACCGCCTCTGTGTAAATTTGCAGAAACACTGATATATATCGCTCCCATTAAAGATAATTTCGTGAATCACATGACTTTTAGTTTATTTCGTTAACAAATTGAATACTGAATTCAATCAGATTTCATAAGTATAGAAAAAAATGTTATATTTCTTTTTTTAAATTAATTTTTAAAAATTAATTTATTTTTAATTGAGTAGGCCAATATCAACTAGATCAGTCCCAAACAAGGTCCAAATAAAGCGCAAAGAGAAAACACAAACCTGCTTATAATCTATAGTATCAGATCATCTTTCCACACAATAATACACAGCCACTTCAACGAACACGGTAACTTGTTTGGATTGCTTCTGCTTTTAACTTCACTATGTAGAAAAAGAGAAACAGAAATTATTTTCAAAAAAATTAATATTTTTTACTTCATTTAGAAGAGTTCTCAGAAATACTTTTACTAATTATCCAAACATCAACTCTCATCAATAAGTCAAAAACAGTCTATCCAATCAGGCTTTATATGTTTGAAAAAAAAAATCGCTTCCTTTATTATCAAAACCTCCGAAGCCAAGTACATTTATATATCACAACCACACACTCATGCAAGTAAGAGAAAACACACTCTATATATCCCCATATCTCTTTCACAATGGCAAGTGCATGTAACACGTTTATTACAAAGTGACCATCTTGTAAAGATGTACATATATACACACATTTATTTATCATTATATGTATATGATGCTTAGTTATGAACTTAATTATTAACTTGAGCAAAATGAAGAGATTTCTTTCCATCATGAGCATTGCTAAAGAAATTGTTCATGTAATCTTCAAAAACTATATCTCGATATTTTGCTCCGTCTCTTTGAACTAATTCCGGCAGAGGTCTGATGGTTTCTGATGGTTTCGGCATCGTGAAAACCGGAATTGAAACTCTTGATTTGGTACTTGTGGTTCTAACTCGGTGTTCGGCACTCTTGTATACTCCATTGCTGATTATCTAAAATATTCATTCAATAATAGTATAATAAAATTATTTAATAAGTAAAAAAATTGGTTATAAATTTAATTATTGTACCTGTAGAGCATCACCAACGTTGATAACTAGAGCACCATCAATGGGAGGAATTTCCATCCAGTCCCCCTTCTTTCCAATATTTGGGATATCTTCTTCAACTTTCACATATAATCCTCCAATGCCATCTTGCAATAAAACGGTAAGAGCTCCCATATCGGAATGACGTCCGACGCCGACGGTTAAGTCCGGATTCGGACAAGTAGGATAGTAGTTCATGTTCACCATCTTGAATCCGATCAAGCCATCCATTTTCCCATTATCTAATTTCGTTCCAAGATTTTCCATTAGAATTTTCAGAAGCTTTTTCGTTATATCTATCGATCCTTTCAAATATTCAAGTGACACATACCTGCAATTATAAAAATATACATTAATTTAGAAATATAAATCAAAATGAATTTAAAATATGGGTTATTTTTTAAAAAAAATAATCCATTTTTTCAAATGTTTTAATTGATTTTCCAGTTTTGCAAAAGTTTTACAAAATCCTCTCAAATTCAAAACCACCCGTGGTTTAGTATTTGTGTCAGTGCTATTGTATAATTAATTTTGATTTTACACAATTTTCAAATTAAAATATATAAAATTTCAAAATCACTCATATAACACCAAAACCACTTAATACTGAAATTACGGATATTTTGATTTAAGGTAGTTTTATAAAACTTTTCAAAATCGAGAGTTTAAGGAAACCTCCCAAAAAATTGGGAGTTATATACATAATTTTACAAACCAAAATACTTACTTGCATTCTTGAGGCCAATGTTGAAGAGCCTCATGATCATTAGTATAAACCATGCTAACATAATCCTTCCACTCCAAAGCCTTCTCCTTCTCCGGCACAAAACTCGTCCCATACTTCACCAACGGACTCGGACTCACTCCTTTCCTATACACACTCTTCTTCTCAGCCTCCATTCCAAAGAACAAATTCGCAGTCTCCTTCACCTTCTCAAGCAACTCCATTGACATACCATGATTCACCACCTGAAAAAACCCTAATGTTGATGCAGCTCTTCCAATCTCCTCCACCACAGCCTCATGTTCCACTCCACCAAGTTTCGACAAATCAATTGGCTTCAATGGACACAACTTAGCTTCTTGTTTATTGATTCTCTCTTTTGGAGGTTGGATATAGGGTTTAGGTACCTTGGTTAGACCTAAGTCCACCATGCCTTTGACTCCATTGCCTTCTTGTACTACAAAGTTGAATAGGGTCGTGTCTTCTCCTAAGCTTGGTGCCATGTTGGTTGATGAGTTTTTTGCTTGTGTTGTTTTGTGGGGTGGATCGTGGGTTTATATAGTGTGGTGGGGTTTGACTTGGTGGTTTGTTTATTGGTTATAATGTATTGGCAACTAGCTATGCATGATTCAAGTCTTGGGGGTTGTGTTTGACCATTTGGTGGCAAGATTCAAGGCTTAATGTATATGTATTGGTGTGTTTGTTATTCAAATTTCTAAAATAGGAAATTGTATGTAACAATATGTAACTAATAGGTGTGTCAAATTGTTCCAAGACGACAATGTTCTAGGTTCCTAAGTTTGATAAGTTTTGAACACTGAAGAGATCGCGATGACACCGTCCTGTAATGCGAATATGTATATGTCCTTAAAGAGAATATTATTTCATTTCGGGAATAATATGACTTTTTTTTATTTAATTTCGTTAACAAATTAAATACTCAACTCAATTTGATGAAATCGAATGGCCAACAACCTTAAAAATGTCATATTTTAAATATAAGAATTGGAAATTGTAACATGTACCTAGTACCTACTACTTGTTAGTAAAACCATGTGTGAAAAAACTAAAAATGTTATATTGATAACATCAAACTATAGAGTAGTCTTTTAATTCATGTCGTATCAACGTCATTTGTTGATTTTCAAATTACTTTGGAAGAAATGTGGTACTTATTTTTATACTTAATATAAATTCTTATTTTATAATATATATATATATATATATTACATGTCTAACATAATTTTATTTTATGTTTTTAAAATAATTTGTTTTGATTATAAATTAATATATATGTTAAAATATAAAAAATATTCAAAATTAAAATTTATGTAGAATATTGAATTTTTTTCTGTTATTTTAATTAGAAAAATAATATAGTTTTTATAATTTATTGAAATTAATTTTTTTTAATTCCGAATATAATTTATAATTTTAATTATTGTTCAAATTTAAATTTATGTTATCAATTTTTAGATAATGTTTTTTTTTAAAAAATTATTTTTGGTGTGAATTGTTCTTTTTAATAGCTTTTTAACTACTATTAAATATATATTTTTTACTATTATTTTCGGACCATTGATTTAATTTTTTATTTGTAAAAATCTTAAATTCGAAGAGATTTGAAGAGTGAGGTGAGGGTATTTGAAATTTATTGGTATATTTTCAAAATGAATGAATGCAATGTGATCTCAAATGGGTTAAATTCTTGGAAAAGCTATGGAAACATAGTATTCATTTTCCCATTAGTGAAAACTGTGCTTACAAACCAATCTTAGTAGTTACATATGCACTATAGACTTATTGTTTAAGACGTTTTCAAATCTAGAATTCACATTTTGGTCTGTGCCTGACTTCAGAGAGGTGACTAATAAAGAATTTTATTTTTCTTCCATTACATACAAAGTAGTAATAATGACGACTTCTTTTTACTTTATCAAATTTTGACCAACCCATTTATTGGGCAAAAATATTTTATTATTAATTAATCGATGATGTAATTCATAAGATTTGTTATGTCAATGTGATGTTATCATTTTAGACATTGTTCTGATTATTAGATGAAGTGATAGACCTTTCAATTTTACTATATAAAATTTATTATGTGAAATAGGTCATCTTTGTTACGGCATTGAAAATTGCATTTTCATTAACTTGGAAACCATTTTCTTTTCTATTAAGTAACAAATTCAATGCTTGTTTACTATAATTTTCAATATTTTAGTAATTTTTTTCACTTTATATATATATATATACTTAATTTAATGATAATTATGTGACAATTTATTAAATTAAGTGTTAATAGTTTTAAGTGGGAAAATTAAATATTTAAAATATTTTTAAATTTGAAAATTAAAAAAATCTGAATATATTAATTTAACTTATTGAAAAATAATATGGTTAAATTATATGTTATAGTTATTTTTTAAAAATAAAACTAACTGTAAAAAACAAAATATTATTTAATTATTTTTTAAAAAAAATTAAAACATATAAAACTGATGGTTTTTTAAGTAATAATTTATAATATATATATATATGAAAATATTTAAGAATATATATGATAATTTTCCTACTACTACAGTAACAAAATTTGAAATTGAGTTGGTTGAATTAGTCAAGTACACAACATATGGAAGAAAAAGCACTAGTGTGACTTGACTTCTATAAGTTTGATCTTTGTTGATTTGTTTTTCTTTCTCTTTTGTTGCATATTTTGACAAATGCTGAATATACATGATTGTATATATATATATATATATATATATATATATATATATATATATATATTGTCCATCAACTTGTAGTATGTGACCCAATCATCCTACCTAGACAATTTGTATTGACTTCATGCAAATAAATGTATTTTTTTTTTCAAAGAAAATATACAAATACATCAATATTTGAGATGTGAAAGTGGATTGAAATTACAAGGAAATAAAAGAGTAAACAATGTGGAATTCAATGCCCTTTTGGGCATGGATTTTGATGGTTGTGGTGCGTGGACTTACCTAACTATGTTGCGCTGCATTAATTACCGTTAGAATAGTTTTAAAAATAGTCTATATAATAATTTTTTTATTAATATTTACATTGGTTTAAAATAATAATTTAGTATAAAATTATAAATAAAAATTATATAATTATTTGATTTATATTTATTATTATTTAATATAAGATTGTTTTTAATATTTAAATAATTTTAAAATAATAATTTTCGACCGTGATTTAAAATAAATTATTTTAAATATCTTTTGTCAAACGTTATACAAACGACTATAATTGGACGCTTATTTATTTTCAAATATTATAACTGAGCATTTATTTTTTCAAAATATTACACTAAACTGTTATTCAAATAAGTAAAATTATTTTGATGATTTATCTATAGTCAGTTTTTTTAAAATTTAAATGTTAAATATATTTTTTAAATAATTCTACAAATATAGAAAAATTTATCCATGTAGTATATTTTATTTATTTATTTTTATTTATCATATTATTTTAAATCAACATAGTGAAATCAGCCCATGAAAACGGTGCAATTCATCAGGTCTAAAGTCTATTTTGCTTAATAAGGATAGTAGAATATTATTACTTATAAGTGTGACAAAATAATCAAATATTACTATAGAAGCATATACTTTATATTATTGTTTTAGAATTCGCAATAAAATATTGCGAAATAAATTTTCAATTTTGTAGAATTTTGTACTATATTGACTATAATAGAATGCTTATATCATATATGTATGTAATTCCAATATTTGATTTCCAAGAAGATATGATTATGAGAATTTCTTGATTATTGATTTAAATATATCATTTTAAATATATGTATATGTGTTGTCATATTTATATTTAAAACAATAAGATAAGAAAAAAAAATGTTTCACTAAACAAGGAGTTGACTAAAATGAGCATGACTCATCAACTATTCATTATCTTCATGGAGATACAAAGTCATCTTTAATATGGTATGCATGTATATGTGATTAATTAAATTATTTTTCAATTTGTTATTTATTTATTTGTAAATTTTTTATGTTTTAAAGATATGGTGGATGAATGATTCTATATGTAATATAATATGGTTCTAGATATTAAATAATTACAAATTAGAAAATGAGTTTATTATATGTAGGTATATATATATATGGTTATTTCCAAAAACACCATATTTTTTCAAATGTTTCATTTTGAGCACCCGGTTGAAAGTTTTGGAAAACCACCCCCAAAATCAAAACCACTAGTGGTTTTTGGTAATTTTGTGAGTGGTTTTGGTGTTGTATGAGTAATTTTGATTTAGGAAATTTCCGAATCTCTAAATTAAACATATAGAATTTCAAAACCACTCAAACAACACCAAAACCACTCACAAAAATACCAAAAACACTAGTGGTTTTGATTTTGGGGGTGATTTTCCAAAACTTTCAAAACCGGGTGCTCAAAGTGAAACGTTTGAAAAAATGGGGTGTTTTTGGAAATAATCCTATATATATATATATGTAAATAAATAGTCAGTGTAAATGTACCCTTTGATTTCAACTATGAAGAATCTATATATTATATAAAGGAGAAGTTTTAATGGGTCCCACAAAATTGACGTGGACACGCTGAGAATCGAGTCTTTGGTTGAAAATGAGCCAAAATGGCTACTTTTCACATTTTGCCAATCTGAAATCAACATGTGGCAGTTATATATATATATATATATATATATATTAAAAAATAAAATAAAATTTAAAATAAAAAGTAACAACTTTACAATTTCTCATTTAATGTTTCTCATGTATTAAATTTCTTTATTTTTTTATTGGGGAAGAAGCCGTTCACTTTTCAAGAATAGATAAGAAAAAGATATTTTAAATATTTTGTAATAAATTCCTAAATAAATTACATATCTTTTCATTTCCTCTTCTCATTTGTCTTTTTTTTTTTTTTAATATTATATATGTTCTTTTCGTTTTGAATACATAGAAGAATTCGATTGTAGTCTCCATATTTTTCTTTTTCATTCTTTCTCATATCTTAATTTTAAGATATTAATTCTATTTTTCTTTTTCAGGATTGATTTTTCATTTTTTCGTGGCAAATGTTCTTTGACCTATCGAAGAAGATGGAGGATAAAGTCGTTGCTCTTCGTAAAATGTAGATTAAAGTAAGTACATTCAAGGTATATTTAGCTTTTTTCCTCTTTTTTATGACTGATTTTGTGGCAATTTTTAGATTTGCTTGGTGTTAGGTCACGATTTAGGTAGGACACTCTTTGTTCTCAAATTATAGAACTTCTCCAATAGATCTATCTCATCATCATTGCTACATGATGGTTGGACAAGTACGATACGTTCCTTATCTTCTCTAGAAATAATATGATTTTTTTTAGGTTCTGTGACTTGGTATATATATATTTTTTCCTTTTATACAATGAATGGTTTGAATCAAATGGATTTAGCGGTGGAATCATGATATGGAGATAAATTGAAATCAACAAATGATGCCCTTACAATTCCTAACAAAAAAATAATTTTCAATACTTACGCGGGTTAATGTTATTTTAACCATAGATGTTAACGTCTTACTCTTATTTAAGGATGGTTTGTAACTTTGATTAATTATTGTTTTTTAGATTTTGATTTTTGATTTTTTTAAAGAGATTTTGTTTTCAATGTAGGATTTGGTACACCAAATTTGATCTTAATTTATTTGTTGGTGATTCACGTAGTTGTGTTTTCTAATTAGATTTATTCAGTATGTTGTATGTAATTTTCAGGAGAAATTTGTTTGATAGAGGCAAAATTGATGGAAATAAACTCAACAAAATATATAAAGAGAGGTACTAATAATATGAATTTAATTTTTTTTTATGATAAATATTATTATTGGTTTTTGGAATGGTTGGTTTCTAGGGGTCATTGTTCATTCTTATCTTTTTATATTTATTTTTATGTATAAGTGTTATTGTGTTATTACATTTCATAACCATTATTCACAAATATACATTTTTTACTTATTTTATTTTTATTTATTTTTAATAATTAATATAATTTATAATGAATATTTACTTATTTTATTATATACTATTTTTATGTACATTTTTTAATTTACAAAAATCTTTCCATTTTTCAATTTAAGTATATTTCGTTTCATTTTCCTGGGTCCATGCATTTATTACCATTTTTTAACCGATTTTTTTAATCATATTATGTATTACAAAAAAGTCAAATAAATAAAATTATATTAACTCATAATTATTAAATTGAAAGTAATGTTTTTTTTTTAATTCCATAATTATTCATCTTATTTCTTAACTACCGTATTAAAAAATAATTTATAAAAAAAAAATTATTTAATAATTTAACACATTTTTTTTCTTTTTCAGGATGCCACGTCACGATTTATATTAAAAAAAAAAAGACGATACCAACAACTTTTGATGTAAAAATAAATAAATAAAATAAGCGAGAATCTTCTCCTATCATTTACCACATTTAATATAAATTTTGTATATCATTTACTATATTTTATATAAATTTTGTAAAATAAAGAAGTTTAACTTTATTTATACATAAAGTTTTTAATAGTTATTTTTATTTATATATACAATATAATTATTTCATTTGGTGAAAATGTTATATATATATATTAAAATTATATATATTTTATATAATTTCTCAAAATTAATTATATTCTCTCGATTCAAAGTCAACAATAGAAATTTTAAATATGTATATTTCAAAAATTCAATTCGTCATTTCTTTAAACATGTAATTATTGTAATATATTAATAAAATAATTCAATTAAATAAATTTATATTTCTAAGTCATGTGTTTCCTTTCCAATTTATTCAGAAAAGTAGTGATTTAAATATGAAAATAAAAAAATTAATTTTTTGTTTGTCCAATAATATATATATATATATTACGTCACCGTTTAAATTTTTTTATAAAATTTAATTTAATTTAATTTTAACTTATTTAGTAATAATGATCAAACCAAGTTCACAAATCTACCCATACTAAAGTTCAATTTTTCTATTTTTTTTTAAATAGTCTATAACCGTACATTATTATATATTCTTTCTAATGTTTAAATTCCAATATAACAAAATACTATTAATTTATATTTAAAAATATATATTATGTTAAATTCAAAGTTTATAAAAAAGTTATAATTTTTGTTTATAAAATAAGTTACATATATTAAATATTTTACTTTAAAATTAAATATAATATTATAATATTTAAAAACTTAATAAAAATAATATATATTTAATATATAATTATACTAAACTAAAAAGTAATAATAATATATATCGCGCAAAGCGCGAGCCGGTTTTACTAGTATATTATATAATAAAAACCTGTAAAAATTAAAAATAATTCAATTGTAAACTATATCTATTTTAATATTTCAATTTACACTCATATATATATATATTTATATTGTGGATAATATAAAATTTGATTTTAATACAAAAATTTAAACAATTTTTATTTTATTTTTTATCATAAAAAATATTTCAAATTATTTAAATTTTAGTATTTTTTTACAACACTTTTTGTAGTAGTACTATATTTATCTTAATATGTAACATTATTTAAACTAATTATTAAAAAATTATAAAAAAAAATTCAAATAATAATCTTTAAAGTTCATATATGAAATAAGATGAACTAGATTATAGCCATTATAGGGAATATATGTAATTTTATTATAATACACTCAACAAAGACCAAAATACAAAAGCCATAACACTTAAATAGATGAACTAGTCACCTATTATTTTCATATACAACAATGGAAAAGAAAATATTCAAAACCATCCCACTATAAAATACATTCATTATTTAAAATCAAATTATTAATTAAAATTTTTTCTATTAAAAATTTCAATTAATAATTTGATTCACGAGTAAAAAAAAATTGAAAATGAGATGATTATATAATTGAAGTAATTAATTAGTGATTAGTGTCCACGTGAGCAAAATGAAGAGATTTTTTTCCATCATGAGCATTGCTGAAGAAATTGTTCATGTAATCCTTGAAAACAACCTCCTTGTATTGAGCACCTTCACGCGCCACCACTTCCGGCAGCGGTCCGATCTTCTCTTCCGGCAACGGCATGGTGAATACGGGAACTGATACTCTTGATGTTGTGTTGGTAGTTCTCACTCTATGTTCGGCACTTTTATATTTTCCGTTGCTTATTATCTGAAAATAAGTTGAATTTTTTAGAATTCGAAAATTTATAATAATATATCATAATTAAATAAATTTTTCAAAAATAATTATATTTAACAATGACAAAATTTATATATGATTTTTTTATATATTATATGAAAAACTAAAATTTTATAAATTTTATTATTAATAATTTTATTAGCAAACTGAATTATTAAATTTTACTTCGATCTATAATATATATATTTATATAAAAAATTATAAATAAATAATTACCATTATTCAAAAAATAAAAATACAATTTTGAAAATTTTAATTTAATATAATTCAATTAAATAATTCAAATTAAAAAAATGAATAATAATATAATTTAATTTAATTTAAAAATAGAATTTATTTTAATAAATTATATATAACTATGAACAAAATCAATTATTATCAATTAAATAAATTAAAATAAAACCACATAACATGATAGGGGAAAAAATCAATGCGGGTAGTTTTAAAATGGAGTTTAATTTGATAAATTTTCATTTAATCAGCACTCATTTGTAATTATCAAACAATTAATTACTAAATTAACGAGTTAGGTCATGTTTGATAATTAATTGAATGTGGATTCTAACCTGTAAAGTGTCACCAACATTGATGACCAAAGCACCCTCAATGGGGGGAATTTCAACCCAGTCACCTCTATTTGCAATATTTTCGATATCTTCTTCAACTTTCACATACAATCCACCAATTCCATCTTGAAGCAAAATGGTTAGTGCTCCGAGATCGGAGTGACGGCCAACGCCCACGGTTAGCTCCGGATTAGGGCAAATAGGGTAGAAGTTCATGTTCACCATTTTAGATCCGATCAAAGTATTTATTTTCGCATCATCTGTTTTCATTCCTAAATTTTCGAGAAGTACTTTCATCAGTTTTCGAGATAGTTCTACAGAATTTTTTAGATACTCCAATGCCACTTCCCTGCAAGAGAATATAAAAATTAGATTTATTAAAACTATTATTTAGATGGAGGGAGATAAAACAAATCACTTGTATAAATAACTTTTTCATGTTTTACCCTTGAAAAAATAGTTTTAAAAGTGTTTTTAGAGTCTACTCTATTTATGTTTTTTACTTGCAATTATATTAATTTTCTTTTAGTAGAAGTACAACTTACTTGTTTCTGCTAAAAGTATTTTTCTAACCGAAAAATACTTTTATGTATTTTATAAGAGTGTTTGGAATAGTTTGAGTTTTTTTTTTTTTTTTTTTTCTAATAGAAAAAGAGAAATAAAAACACTTTTATAAAAACACAACTTTTCCACCCTATAAACACTTCTAAATTTCTATTCAAATAGTATTGTAAAGTAATTTTAAATTGAGAAGTATTTTGAATAAAAAATACTTACATTAACCATACCAAATATACTCTAAATAGCATTGAAAGCTACTTTTTGAATTCAGAAAGAAAAAAAAAAATGCTAACACATTTCATTCCATTCGGGATTTCTTATATAAATACTTTTTCGACTTTTCAAAACAGTTTCCAACGTTCTTTGAACACAAATCCAAAAATATTTTTGAGTTAAAGAAAATATTTTCACTCAAATCAATTCAGGTGGTGCTTTTCAAAAGCACTTTTAGAAACCAAAACACTTACTTGCATTCTTGAGGCCAATGTTGAAGAGCCTCAACATCATTAGTATAAACCATACTAACATAGTCCTTCCACTCCAAAGCCTTTTCCTTCTCCGGCACAAAACTAGTCCCATACTTAACCAACGGACTCGGACTCACTCCTTTCCTATACACACTCTTCTTCTCAGCCTCCATTCCAAAGAACAAATTCGCAGTCTCCTTCACCTTCTCAAGCAACTCCATTGACATACCATGATTCACCACCTGAAAAAACCCTAATGTTGATGCTGCTCTTCCAATCTCCTCCACCACAGCCTCATGCTCCACTCCACCAAGTTTCGACAAATCAATTGGTGGTAGACAACACAACTTGGCTTCTTGTTTATTGATTCTCTCTTTTGGAGGTTGAATGTAGGGTTTTGGAACCTCTACAAGACCTGAATCCACCATGCCTTTGACTCCATTGCCATCTTTGACCACAAAGTTGTATAGAGATGCGTCTTCAATGAAACTTGGTGCCATTTTTTCTGAAAATTTAGAACTTGAAATTCAATGTTGTGAATTAGACCTCTATTGGGTATGTATTTATAGGTGTAGTGGATTATTTGAATTTGTTATTATATTGTTTGTTTTAGAAAAATGGATTTTGACTTTGTTTTGGTGTGTAAATATAGAATTTATACCAACTCGAGTGGTATGTTTCATAACTTATTGTTGAAAAACTATTTGAGGCAAGATTCAAGCTTTAAATAATTAATTATAGTATTATTTAGAATGAATTGTTGAAGAATTTGGTGACATCATGATGACCCTAGAAATAAAATGATGTATTATAATATATATATATATATAATTAATTGATAAAATTTATTCCAATTTTTTTATTGGATATAATACTGGACTTTAAAATTTTATAATTAGTAATAAAAATAAACTAAAATTTTAAATCTTTTTATATATTTTTTTTTAAAAATGCATTTACATCTAATTAATATTATATAATTATTTATCAAAAATAAATATTATTATATTTTTAAACGTAATAGTTTTGGTATAAAAATTTTAAGAATTTTTTAAATTTAATTATATTTTTTAAATTAGTTCTCCAACTTTATTAAAAATTAATTTTAACATCTTTAAAGGTTAGATTGCAATAAACTCAACACAAAATTGATTAATTTAAAAGAATAATTTGTTTGTAACATTTAAAAAAAATCAAAATGGAATTTTTTCCATAATTACCTACTACTACTATTATTATTATTATTATTATTATTATTATTATTATTATTATTATTATTATTATTATTATTTGGTCAATGACCAGCAAATAATGTCATCTTAGCATTGAATGCATAAGACTATGCCTAACTAGTGGTAGTTGTTAGGTAAAGTAATTAATATCTAACCACATATTTTTTATTTTTTTTTCTATGTCAAAATTGACCGGAAATACAAGTAATAATCTGCTTCAATTTTCACATGATTTGTGATTGGATTTTTGATTTAGAACATGGAGCTTTTGTACTTGTAAAATTGTGTGATTTTGGAATGAAATTGAAAGATACTTCACACCTAACTCGTTGAATATTTCATGGTTTTTGTTATATAATATATAGACCTTATGTGTGTGTATATGTTATGGTTCGTATTTTTGCCCATGCTTGACAATTATTTTATGTACAAAATTGTCATTTTCAATTGAGAATCTTAGTGTAGTGTGAAATATATTAATTTACAAAGGAACACTTGTGGCAAAACATAGAAAACTAAATCTTAACATTCTCAAATGAATTCCAATGAACCATGCCATGTCATGTCATGAGCTTTATTAACAATCATACATCTAAGGCAAAATAGCTTCTTATCCCCTAATTTGTGTGTGTTTGGTTGGTAGATTTTTAAGTAGCGATTAAATTTTTTATTAGCGATTTGGCAATTTAACCGTTTGTGGAAGTTTTTTTTATTAGCGATTAGATTTTTAATTAGCGATTTTCAGAACGTTACTTCAAGTAACTTTCGATGAATCGCTAATCAAAAAGCTCTCATTTTACCCTTATCATTTTATAAGTATTACTAAACTACCCTTAGTAACATTAAAGGCTTCTATTCATACTAAATTAGTTAATTTTAATAATGTTTTTATTTATTAAATATGATTGAAAATCTTTAAATAACTTTTTTTTAGTTAGTATTTATTTTATTTATTTTTTAATTTGTTGATAACTAAAGGATGGTTGGTTTTTAATTAAAAATTTTGAAAGAAAAAAAATGTTAAAAAATGAATACTAATACTAATAAATTATATTATAAGGCAAAAATAATATATTGCATTGTTTACGTAATTTTACATCTAACAACTACTTCAAAATCTAATTATTATTACCAAACACTCGCTATTTTAACATCTAATTTTTAACAGCTAACAGCTAATCGTTACTTCAATCGCTAACTCAACATCTAATGTAACATCCAGTGCCAAACATACACTTGATAAAAACATAGGTTTTGACCTTGATATTTTGGATGTATCAGTTTAATCCTTCATGAATTGATGGTGTAAATTTAAAAATAAAAAAATAAAAATAACGAATTTAATATATATATATATATATATTAAAAATTTTAAATTTTTATATAATTAAATTTTAAAAAATTCTAATTCAAATTTAGAAATAAAATTATTAAATTATTTTTTTAAAAAATCATTTTTTTGTGTATAAATTTACAAAATAAATTGCCATAAAATTCTATAAATGATCACATATTAATAACAATATAATTATTAATATAGTGACAACTAATTTTAAAATTATTTTTATGGTAGAGTATGTCCAGAGTATATATGTTACTCTATTTTTATATAGGGTTATTTTCAAAAACACCCCATTTTTTCAAACGTTTCACTTTAAGCACCCGGTTTTGAAAGTTTTGGAAAATCACCCCCAAAATCAAAACCATTAGTGGTTTTTGGTAATTTTGGGAGTGGTTTTGGTGTTGTATGAGTAGTTTTGAAATTTTATATGTTTAATTTAGAGATTCGGAAATTTTCTAAGATCAAAATTACTCATACAATACCAAAACCACTCACAAAATTACCAAAAACCACTAGTGATTTTGATTTTGGGGGTGGTTTTCCAAAACTTTCAAAACCGGGTGCTCAAAATGAAACTTTTGAAAAAATGGGGTGTTTTTGGAAATAACCCTTTATATATATATATATATATATATATATATAAAGTTTACTATCATTTAAAGATCGAATATGATTAATTTTTTAAAATTATAAATTTAAAAATTTATTTAGTTACTAATTTAAAAATTTGTAAAAATACAATAATCATTTATTAATAATATTAAATAATAATAATATATAAATTGAAGTACTAATAACATATTACTCATACTAGAAAAAAAAATATTTTTAATAATAATAATAATAATAATAATATTGGTTAAAATAATTCCAAATTTCTCCTTAAATTCTAAATATATTTATTCAATTTATGGGAATTATTAAATAAAATATTCCAACAGTTAGATTAAAATAAAAGCTTACCTGCAAGCCGGTGATGAGCTTGTAGAGAGAAATAATATGGAAGCTGTGGACCTATATTTATATTTTTTTGATTGTATTGATCTAATGAGGTGAAGATACTAGGCTATATATAGAAAATTATATTAGTAAATAAATTTTATTGATGATTAAATTGACATTTTTGGATTTTCTGATCTTAATTGGGTTATGTTTTCAATTTAAAACCATAAAGTGGTGGAAATTGTGAATTTAAAATAATCACAGTGAAACGTGTTTTTATTTTTTTAAAAATTATTTTTTACCACTATTATTTTGGAAAGACAATACAATCAATAATTCCACCTACTACTTTTGTCTTTATTTTACGTAAAATAAAATTATATTTAAAAACTGATATTGTAGTAATAGATTAATATGTTGTTAGGAAAATCGGGCTTGTCGCAGCGGAATTTGTCTCGATCAATAAGTAAACAAAATAAAAGACAAGAAACAAAATATTAACGCACCAAGATTACGTGGAAACCCAAAACGGGAAAAAAACCACGGACGTCAGGACGGACAGAGATTTTCACTATGTAGCAAAAGATATTACAGCCACAACCAGAAAACACTCTCTAACTCAATTACAAGTCTCATCCAAGCTCACAAGAAAGAAACTCACAAGAAAGAAACTCACAAGACACTCAGGATCTCTCAATTTTGTGTCTCTACAATTGAAGACTACAGCATCATATTTATAGTGAACAATGATTTACTTACCAAGTAAATCATAATAAACTAGAAAACCTATTATTACTAGAATTTCTAAAAAGAGGAAAATGATTCTTTCCTAATTGCAATTCTAATAAGCCATAAATACAATTCCTAGTCAAATATAATACTTCCAAAACAGTCTTCAAATCTTTCATTTCCAAAAGAGTTTTCAAATCTTTCTCAGCTTCCAAATAAAAACTAGTATATTAAATACCAATTTTTGTCAAACCCTAACATATGTGTGGTTGAAACACTATTCATTATAAAGTTTCAATTTATTTTTAATATTATAATATCATAAAAAAAATAGACTATATTACTATTACATATGATTTAAATGTGAGAAATAAAAGATTTTGTGATAATGATATATATATATATATATATATATATATATATATATATATATATATATATATATAAAGGCAACTTAAGGCCTTAAAAAATCTGTTGGTCTCACTTCTAGTAAATTAATATGGGTGGTTGAAACACTATTTTATATCTTTCATTTTAATTTTTTTTTAGTGATGGTATCTTTCAACCTAATTCCACCTTAAGAAATCACGTGATTTTATTATTAAATTTCACTTTATTTTTAATTTAATTTATAATATATTAAAAAATCATTTTGAAAATAATAAAATTTAATATTATTACATAATTTAAATATGGAAAATAAAGCATTTTGTGATAAAAACATGTTTACCCTCAAACAATATAACCAACTTGGGCCTTAAAACCAATATATTGGCTTCACTTCTAATATAGGCCAAGAGTCGGATTAAACCTCCTATCTATAACCCGTCCGACCCATTATATATAACCCGAAAGTAGTGTATAACCCGCCAGATCCAAACATCTAGACTCAAATGAAACCAGCGCGAGAAATCGAAGAAATGATTTCATTTTTCCCAATTCGACGCCTCAAACCCTAACCACTTCTCGTTCTTCTTCGCTCATGAAATCGCCTCTCTCTTTCTCTCTCTCTATCCTCTGTGAATAGCTCTCTCTCTAAGGCGTCTCTTCATGGGATATATTGCGAGTACGTGACGGAGGGATGTGGTCGCGGATCGAGAAACCGAAACTCATCTTTTGGAGTATCCGACTCGGTCCTCATGCTTCGGTTCCGGTTGATCTACGACCTCTGCTCTTCCGCGGTTTGTACTCATTTTTAGTTAATTTAATTTTTGATTGTGCAGTTTTGTATTGTATTCCGTTAGTTACTGGTTCAGTTTTGTGATGATCAGATTCGTGTTGCGATTTTTCGTTCCGGAAGGGTCAATCGGCGTTGGATTCGTGGAGGCTTTGTCGCTTCTAGCTCAATTGGATCAATGTGTGAGTATCTCACAATATTTGATCTACGAGATCTGCTCTCGTAGATCAATGGCGTCGGTTCTCATGCTTTGGTTACGGGTGATCTACGAGATCTGCTTCTCCACGGTTTGTACTCATTTTCAGTTAATTTAATTTTTATTTTTAATTGTGCGGTTTTGTATTATATTCCGTTAGTTATGGTGTTGTTCAGTATTGCAATGATCAGATTCGAGTCGCGATTTCTCTTCCCGGAAGGGTTAATCGGCGTTGGATTCGTGGAGGCTTCGTCGCTTCGTGGATATTGTCACTCAATTGGATCAATATGTGAGTATCTTGCAATATTTTCGTTTTTTTGGTTTAGGTTTATTTAGGGTTTATGGTTCTGTTTGGCTATTAGGTAGAAATTATGTTTACAGTGAGAGATTAGCTTTTCTTAATGTGTATAGAAGCTGTAAATATGTCTATAGCATATTCAAGGATGTTGTTGGATGATTAGCTCAGGTATTTGGAGCATGGTTGGAAAATTCGGTAGTGTATGGGAGTTTATACAGTATGGGAGTTAATAGCATATCATATGTCTGTATCGGGGCAGTATAGGTAGAAAATCCATATATTGCTTATAATTTGACCATACATCCGTATAAATGTATACAATTTATGGAATAGTTATTAAAGTATGTTTCAAGACAAACTTATTGGTGATCTACACAATAATATGAAAAAAAAAAAGGGAATGATAAATACCTAATAATATGACCAACAATACGACATCAATTTTGATTTGAAATTTTACGTATGATACAACTAACCCTATTCCTCTTAGATTAGATAGTTACCTTTTGGAGTTCTATAACAATATTACATTATTTTGTTTTTCTCTAAAATATAAGATTTTAGATTATTTTATAAGATAGTGCTATTACAACTAGGTATAAGTTAACAAATTTCAGTTTATTATATTAAGTAGTAGTTTCTAACTTTTTCATTGATTTGAATTGTACATTCATATTTTGCTAGCCGTACTATTGCACCGTACTACTAATGGACAATGGACAACTGTACGGTTCTTTAAACCGTAAAATCCAACCCTGATTTGGAGGGGTTTTTGATGTTTAAAGATTCATTGTCTGCTGTGTTACTGCTGAGATGAGGTGATTGTGATTGTGGTAAACTGTCAGGTGTTTAGGGTTTAGAAGAAGGAAATAGTGATTTATGTGTAATATTATTGGGGAATTTTTTGGAGTACTTTAGATGACATAATCAAGTTAAATCTATGTGTTTTATGGTTAATGTCATTTCTGTACTACTTGATTTGCATCATTCTATAGATCCTAACTATAGTTGTGCTCGAGGGTTGATCTTGTAGATGACTGTTATGAATTTACTCGTGTACTTAAAATAATGGAAATGAGTGCTGTGTCGATTAAGTAGAAGTGGCACATAGGATGATTTGCATTTAGTTGTTTTGATATTTCAGTGTGTGATAGGTTTTGATAATGCATGAGAGATTAGCTTTTCATAATGTGTTTCAGAAGTTAAAAACATTTATAGCATATTCAAGCTAAGGTATTTGGACTAGTTTCTGCTGGGATGATGGGATTGTAGTGAACATGACAGTGAATTTTTTTTGTAATTAGAAGTAGGAAATATTTGATTTGGAATCTGTGCAACATTATTGGGGAATAGTTGAATCACTTTAGTTGATTTTGCTATGAACATTTGTGTACATAAGTGGAAGGAAAAAGATGGAAATTAGTGCTATGGTGATTAAATAGAAGTGGGAGAGAGGATGATTTTGTGATGAACTTGTTTGTGTCCATAAGTGGAAGGAAAAAGATGGAAATTAGTGCTATGGTGATTAAATAGAAGTGGGAGGGAGGATGATTTTGCGATGAACTTGTTTGTGTACATAAGTGGAAGGAAAAAGATGGAAATTAGTGCTATGGTGATTAAATAGAAGTGGGTGATTAAATAGAAGTGGGAGAGCACACCCAAAGATGATGGGTGATTAGCGAAGGTATTTGGACTGATTTTTTATGCCTAAAAAAAAAATTCCTCGTCTACTGTTGCTGAGATTTGATGACTGGAGTAACATGAACCATAGATGTTTTGGGTTTAGAAGTAGGAAATAGTTATTTGGGACTATGTGCAACATTATTAGGGAATTATTTGGTTTTATTTTGATTAATTTAGTTGATGTAATCAAGTCTCTGTGTTATGTGTTTAATGTCATTTCAATTGCTGTATTGATTGATTTGAGTACATTCTCTAGATCCTAACTATAGTTATGCTCCTGAGGGTTGATTTTTCTTTGAATTTGCTTGTGTATTTAAATGGAAGGAAAATGATAAATTAGTGCTATGGTGATTAAATTGAAGTGGGAGAGGGTGATTTTGCATCTAATTGTTTTGATTTTTCAATTTTCGATAATGAATAGGTGTAATATGTTTATTAAAAAGCTCAAAACATGTTTGTAGCATACTAGAATGTTGGATGATTAGCTTAGGCATTTGGACTGGTTTTTATGTTTAAAAATTCATTGTCTGCAGTTGTTGGAATGAGGTGATTGTAGTAAACATGACCGTGGCGTGGATGTTTTGTGTTAGAAGTAAGAAGAGTGATTTGGAATTGTGCAACATTATTGGGGGGAATATTTGAATCACTTTAGATGATTTTGCTATGAATTTGTTTGTATACTTAAGTGGAAGGAAAAAAGATGGAAATTAGAGCTATGGTGAGTAAATAGAAGCGGGGGAGAGAGGATGATTTTGAATTTAATTGTTTTGGATATTTCAGTTTTTGATAATCAACGAGTGGGAGCTTAGTTTTTCATAATATGTTTGAAAAGCTTAAAACAAGTCTATAGCATATAAAGATGTTTGATTAGCTAAGGTATTTGAACTGGTTTTTGACATCTAAAAAATCAATGTCTGCTGTTGCTGGGTTTAAGATGATTGTAGTAAACATGATGGTGGATGTTTTAGGTTTAGAAGTGGTAAGTAGTGATTTGGAACTATGTGCAACATTTTGGGGAATATTGGATCACTTTAGATGATTTTGCTATGAATTTTTTGGTCTACTTAAGGGAAAAGATGGAAATTAGTGCTATGGTGATTAAATAGAAGTGGGAGAGGGGATGATTTTGCATTTAACCATTTTGATATTTCAATTTTTGATAATGAATGAGTGAGCTTAGGTTTCCATAATGTATTTATGCTTATTTTTTATGTTTAAAAATTCATAATTTCCTGTTGCTGGGTTAAGTTGAATGTAGTAAACATGACAGTGGATGTTTTGAGTTTGGAAGTAGGAAATAGTGGTTTGGAACTATGTGTAACATAATTGGGGAATCAGTTAGATTACTTTATACTATGAAATCAAGTTAAATCTATGTGTTTAGTGGTTATTGTCAATTCAATGGTTGTATTGTTTGATTGAATTAGATCCTAACTATAGTTGTGCCCTTGTGGGTTGATGTTGTAAATGATTTTGCTATGAATTTGCTTGGTAAAATAGAAGTGGCACAGAGGATGATTTTTTCATTATGGTGGTGTGATATTTCAGTTTTAATAATGAAGTAGTGAGTTTTTAGCTTTCCATAATATGTTTAAAAAGTTGAAATGATGTCTATAGCATATTCAAGGATGTTGGATGCTAAGGTATTTGGACTGATTTTTTTATGATTTAGTATTGTCTGCAGTTGCTGTGGTAAGTTGATTGTAATGCTTTGATTGTAATAAACATGAGAGTGGATGTTTTGGGATTAGCAGTCTGAAATAGTGATTTGGGGGAATTATTTAGATTACTTTAGATGATTTTGCTATGAATTTGGTTGTGTACTTAAAAGGAAGGAAAAAGATGGAAATGAGTGCTATGGTGATTAAATCGAAGTGGGAGCGAGGATGATTTTGTATTTAATTGTTTGGATATTTCAGTTTTTGATAATGAATGAGTGAGAGCATAGCATATATTATAAGGTATTTAGACTGGATTTTATGTCTCAATTTTTTTTGTATGCTGTTGGTGATTGTAGTAAACATAACATTATTGGGGAATAATTTGGATTACTTTAGATGATTTAGTGCTATGGTGATTGGATAGTTGTGGGAGAGGACAATTCTGCTTGAAAAAGCATTTACATGTTTTGCTGAAGTTTGGTTTTTATCTGTATATTGTGCTTGGCTTTTCAACATAAGAAATGTATACAGGCCACTAGTTTTTTTAAGACTACTAGTTTTACAATGATGTCATCCTCTAACATACTAGGTTAGTTAGCTTAACCCATATGCGTGTGTGCATCATAAACCCAATTTGGCTGTACCTTTGCATAAAACGCGTCAATTTCTTTTACTACTCTTCATCTCCTCAATTTCTTCTAGGGGTTCTTATACTCAAGTTCTAATAGATATTTGATGATGCATGATATTAAATTTCTTCTAGGGGTGGTCTCTTTATCTATGTTATGTATTGAAAGAATATTATTATCTATGTTATTATTCCAGCATGTAAGTGCAACATGTAATTCTGTGTATTATTATTTAATTGTATATTACATGTAAATGAATATCATAATAATAATATATATATATATATATACACACACACAGAGTAGGCGGTTTCTGGTTGATTTGCGGATTCCGCCCTTGATCTCTGCTGCCATCCGCCGCGGGTAGTAGTGCGAAATTGATTAGATTATTTATATATAATTATGTAGAACGACACCCCGCAATGGATTGATAATGGCCAATAATCTATTACGTCGTCGACTGAGCAATTAAATTGGACAGTGAATTGAGTCATGTTTAAAAATGATTAAACCCAGCAATTCATTTTGTATCAAACTATTTTACTTAAAGAATCTTAAGCATTAGAAAATGTTTTTCATTGGAAATTTGGAATGCATGCATTTTTCATTGGAAATTTGGAATGCATGCATTTATCAGACTGATAATTTAAAATTTGAGACGAACATTTACACTATTTAACTTTTTAATATAAATTATGGTGTAATTGCAGACTGTTGGTATCCATAACAAATTTGGATGACGACTTGTATTCCGTGACAAGTTTGGTCATATGTGACGGTTGATATTCCGAATTGTATGATAAGCGACGGTTGATATTCCGAATTGTATGATAAGCGACGGTTGATATTCCGAATTGTATGATAAGCGACGGTTGATCTTCCAAAGTGTACGGATGGTAATCCAAAGTGTATGATAAGTGACTATATATTCCAAAGTGTACAGATATTGATATTTGTGACGTTTGATATTCTAAATTGGTACAGATGGTTTATTTTCTTGAATGGATAATTGTGACGATTCATATTCCAACTATGACCATTGTGACGATTTGTATTCCAAATTGTACGGTAAAATTTTAAATTTTTATTATAGTTGTACAGTTACTTGTCGGTTCATATTCCAAATTGTATGGATATTTGACGGTTTATATTCTAAAGAATAATTGTAATGAGATTAATTATACGGATATTTATGACGGTTCATATTCTAAATTAAATGATTGTGTCGGTTCATAATTTAAATTATATAATAAAATGATTGTGCCGGTTTGTATTCCAAATTGTACACCGTTTATATTTCAAATTATATCGTGACGATTTATATTCTGAAGTGTACGGAAAATTTTTTAAATTGTGTCATAGTTGTACAGTTAATTGTCGGTTCATATTCCAAATTTCAAATTGTATGAATATTTGTGACGGTTTATATTCTAAAGAATAATTGTAATGAAATATTAATTATACGGATATTTGTGATGGTTCATATTCCAGTCTGTTCATATTCTAAATTAAATAATTGTGTCGGTTCATATTCTAAATTATATGATAGAATGATTGTGACGGTTCGTATTTCAAATTGTACAAAAATTCGTATTCCAAATTGTACAAAAATATTTTTATACTGATTTACGAATTGTGATGGTTCATACCGTAAAATATTATAAATTATCATATATGTGCAGACATTTCATGATGCAAATTTTAAACTGACAAATTTTAAAATCCTATTAATGCGGATCATATTCTGAAGTGTAAGGATAATTGTTAATTGTTATAAATTGTGTAGGTGAAGCTTTTTTCTTAACACTTTAGACAAGATTTTTTTAATGTGCCATAACGATACCTTATATTTGTTTTATGCCGCAATTTCAGGTTGTCGGACATTCCAAGATCGTCTATCTCTTGTCTTGGTCTCCCTGGTCATTTATTTTGCGATTACGATTTTGAGATTGTCCGGTATAGGGACCTTTGAGGACTATTTGAGGCCATGTCGAAATGGATCAATCCTAACAGGCAATTACAATTAGGCTGATCCATTTTGACTTCTAACGGGCCTATTTGAGGCCTTTGTTCTTTAGGGCCACTGATCAGCCTCATAAACGACCCAATAGCCTTGTCCGATTCACATTCTTCGGCTATTTTATAATTGGGCCTGGGATCGTCATAGGGCTATCAGTGGGGCCCCTAAATTTCTAATCTACTAAAAGTGGCATTATATGGTGTTTTATGGACACACGCACAAATAATAATACAACAATGATAAATGAAAACATTTAAAAACAGAACTTGACAATTAATACAAGAGATTCTGTAGAAGCTGGAGACGACCATTCTCTTCCTGGTTTGCTTCTGCAGTGTCCATGGTTGAAAAGCTGTACCTCCCCTGTTAAGCATGAGTAACAGTTTTAAACATGGATTTATTTATGCAAACAAGAATTTAGAATTAAATCTGTCAAACACAACATATGCAGAAGTATATTTTCCAAAGAGGAAAAAAGAGATAGAGAGAGCAGCTATTAATATGTAAACATCATTCCATATAAGCAGTACAACAATGTGCTATAAAACTAAAAAGCCCTTGGCATTTCACTGCAAATAATCCTTGTGACTTAGACTACAAATTACAAGATAAAATATTTCCTGGACATGAGTTCTAATCATTCAAGGAACGGAACGGGTAGGTTTAGGTTGAAACTTTGTTAAAGTATAATAAACGCTATCTGAAATATCTGATCTGTTCTCTCACCTATAACAGACTTATTTGTTGACACATTAACCAATTTTGTTAAGGGAACAGTTTCTCATACAAGGTCACAATAATTTGCAACCCAAAGCTGAATCCAAACTAGGAAATAACTCTTTTCTAGTCCCTTCTACGAAGAGCAAACTTGAGCTGATTCAAGATATTAACTAAACATGAGAAAACCAACTCTAATCATGGACTAGAACAATCAATAATAAGAGAGTAATAGCCATTTAAATAGGACAGGAAGATTTGAGATGGAGGATGGTGTTCAAATAAAGATGAGCGACATAATGGAAGGAAAAAAAAAAAAAAGATGATGATTTGCTTCCAAGTGCACAATTTTGTGACTAGTGAGTGACATATTATTGGTTCCATAAGATACGCCTCATAGGATGGAAGTTAGCTTTGGGACTCATAGGATGGAGATTAGCTATGGGATGAGTTATTTCTTCAAAGTTTCTAATACTAAAAAAAAACTGCTGGAAGGAGAGTGGCTTATGCGGAATTTGTTGGTAGATCTGTGAGAAGAGATTTCAGTGGAGTGGAGTGGAGGTTTTGCCAGCTTGTGTAAGGTGACTAGGCTCTAGTGTATAAATAATCTATTTACAGTCAGATAAGATATGATGAAAGCTTTATTCCTGTTCCTGTGTTTTAGATGTGATAAGAGGTTTGCACCTGGGAATAGAAGCAAGGTTACTGAGGTTAAGATTATAAGCTTCATAGTGGAAGAAAATGGAGAGGAATAGTACATAAGGAAATAAAAGTGATTGAACCCTATGAAGCTAATAGAATAGAATTAGCCTTTGAATCAGTAGCAACTATGAAGTTGTTAGGGGAACTAGGAGGAGAAGTGGTCATCTTAGCAAATAGTGGAGCTTTCGTAGATGAAGAACTAGTCACAAAATGGGCAAATGGAGAAGGGACCTACTGAGAAGTATGTGGTACTGATGTGGAATGGGACTAAGATAGAAAGAGAAGGGAAGTGTTGGTTTGTCTATAGCAGTCCAAGGAGAAGTACATAGTGATGAAGGGGAATAGGACTAAGATAGAAAGAGAAGGTTGTACCAGTCCAAGGAGTGAAGATTTGTACAGAATTTCTCCCTACGTAGAAAATATGGATATGATATTGGGAGTCAAATGGCTGCATATATTAGGGGATGTAACTATCAACTGGAGTGATATGATTATGAGAATTGGTAAGGGGAAGCAGCAACAAATTATTCAAGGAGATCCAAACTTGAATAAATCCATAGTCAGCATTCAACACTGTGGGAAACTACTAAATGAGATAAGATTTATTGGTTGCAGGCAACTCTAAAAGTGCAAGACTGTCAGAAGTTGAAAATAGGAGGTGTTCATCCAGCCAACAGCTATGCACCTTACAGAGGAGAGGAGCATACTGTAAGGCCAAAGAAAGCGACAGAATCCATCCAAGTCAGACCATATAAATACCCTAAATACCAGAAGGATGAAATAGAAGATGATGGATGCTGGTGTTTTACAGCCTAGTATGTCACCATATGCTAGTTCAGAATTGCTAGTTAAGAAAAAAGATGGGGCTGATGCTTTAATAAAAATTATAGGGCCCTAAACAAAGTCACTGTAAGTGATAGGTTACCTATTCTCATTATGAGCTGATGAGTTGCACAGGTCAACCATCTTCTCCAAGACTTCAGAGTGCATGAAGGGAGTACGAGGTCCTGGTAATGCCCTTTGATTTGACTAATATGCCAACAATGTTTTCCGGATATTGATGAACCAGATCTTTAGGTCGTACCTAACGCATAAAGACATCTACATTGACTCCAACATTCATTAAGGGATGCTGCAGTGGGTGCATAGGAGGACTTTTAAAGACCTATTAGAAGATTTTGGGGCAGATTTATTGCAAAGGGATGAAGAAGGATGTCTATCCAACATTCATTAAGGGATGAAGTATTGCTCTTGCTCCTGCTGGCTTCCTATAACCATTGTCTATTCCTCAGCAATTATGTGATGAAATCTCCATAGATTTCATCACAGGTATGCCTAAATCCCAAGGTTATTCCTCTATTTTAGAATAGCGGTTGTCATTGAAGATATGCCTAAATCCCAAAGTTATTTCTCTACTTTAGTGTCGTGGTTGTGAACAGGTTAAGTGTGGGCACTTCATTGCTCTTAAACACCCATACATTGCTCAATCTGTAGTTGAGATAATTCATTAAAGTCACATGACTCCATGGGTTTCCAGACACTATATGGTGTGTGATCAAGACAAGGTATTTATGAGTTCTTTTTCGAAGCAATATTTCAAAGCTCAGAATACTACATTGAAGATCAGTTCAGCCTATCATCCCCAAATAGATGGTGCTACAGAAGTTGTTACTAGATTTCTAGAATAATATTTCAGAGGTTTCACAGAAGGATGCCTAAATCAGTGGGTCAAATGGGTAGGTTGTGCTGGATTCTACTATAACACCTCACACCACTCAGCTCTTAGGACCTCACCATTTAAGGTATGGGAGAAATCCACATGACAATCTAATGTGAAAACGGAGATTGGTACCAATTGAAACATTTTTACAAGAGACGGAGGATTCTTACTTGAACAAAATCAAGCCACACCTCTCTCGGACACAAACAATTATGAAATAGGCAGGTAAAGCATAAGGGAATTGGAGTTGGATAGCTAGGTAAGGTTTATTTGGCTACCTATAGGCAGTTGACAGGGACTCGAAGAACCAATAAGAAGATAGCACCACACTATTGTAACTCTTTCGGATTACTAAGAAAGTAGGAAGGTTTCCTAGAAACTGGAGTTGCCTCAAGGTGCGCACAAACGTCCAGTTTTTCAGGTTTTACAACTCAAACAGGCAATAGGCCCTCTATCACCAAGTTTTGTCAAAAAAGGAAGAAAATAAGTGTGTCATTAGTTGAGTAAATACTTGAGGCAATTGTGCCAGCTAGAAGAAGTGAGTGGCTAGTACATAATTTGTTGGTAAATCTCTATGGAAAGGTCTAAGTAGAGAGGGGTTTTCCAGCTTGTGTGAGGTGGCTAGGCTCTAGCATATAAATGATCTGTTTTCAGTTAGTGTAGGACATCAGCAAAATTGCTAAGAATTAGAGTATGAGGTTGAAATTGAGGTACTCCTACTCTACCTTATATTCTTAACTTGAAATGCACGAAAATTGTTTATACCTATCAACAGTTACTTTAACTGTTAATCTTAACTGCAACTCAACACAGCAATTTGTTAAGGCAGCATACTGAATTCTTCTGAAAATTTTCAAGAAATTATAGGAATTTCAAGGTAATTCTAACAACAATATATCAAGAATAAATTACACTTCCAAGAAAAACATTTTGACAATTTGACTTCTTTAGTTTCCTATGTTGAAACTCTCTTTTTCATCTTTTATCATATATAATATATAACAAATAAAAAACCTACATGTATATAAATTCTGCTGAAAAACTTTTTAATCTGATTGTATTTTGGTGATCTCATCCTATCAAGAAGTCAAAAATCTACAGTCAATAAAAGGAGTTTTCACACCAGGTCCTAGCGAACATAACAGCAAGGCTTCCTCTTTCACTAACATTAGGTATATACACATATATGTCAAATTTCTCCATGCAACAGCAAGAAGAATGAAATATAGATGCAAGCCACAGCCCCAAGCTAAGTAAGAGTTTACATAAATAGTAGATATAAGTAAACATATTCTAAACATTGCAACCATAAAGATGAGTTATAGGGTTGTGATTTGAAAGATTTAAATACTTCAACAACCAAAACTCAAGACTAAACAATAAATGCCAGGTGAAACAGGCAATTATATGAGCAAAATCTACGACTAGTCCCCAAGACAGCATCAACGTTAGAAAACTTATAATAGCATCAATACGAACATTAGTATATCATTGAACAATCTTGACTAACCTCTTTGCCCTTTATATCTTGAGCTTATATCTAGATCATTTCAGTCTGCCACGGAAATTTGCAATATTTCCTGCAATGACAACGGTAGGCGAGAAATTACGAACTTGTTGTTTCAACAATATTATAATATTAAATGAAAACTGATAATATTGATACAGAGAGAAAAATCTTGAACGTAAAACAAAAAACTTCTGTTTAGATATTAACAATCAAATAATAAAGTATACCTCACACAGTGGTCCTAAAAAGCCTAATTGGCAGCAGAGCAGATTCCACCAACCATTCTGCCTAGAAACAATAGTAAAATTTGCTCATTGTAAACCCAAAATCAGACAAAATAATAATAATAATAATAATAATAATAATAATAATAATAATAATAAGATCAAGTATGTTAGTAAGTCTGAACATAATGAAGACAAAATTCATTCATTATGAGGAAAATTAAAACATCAAAACAATTAGATACAAAATCATCCTCTCCCCCATTCTCATTCAATCACCATAGCTCTAATTTCCACTATTTTCCTTCCATTTAAGTAGACAAACAAACTCACATCAAGCTCATCAATAAAATTAACCTTAAAGAGCACAACTAAAAATAGAAACTGCTGGACATTCTCAGATCAAGCTGTACAAACACTGAAAGGACATTAACCACAAAATTCAGACTGAAATTGACTATGCCGTCTTAAGTAATCTAAATAATTCCACGATAATATTAGACATAGTTCCAAATCAATATTTCCTACTGCGTTTATGCTTACTATGACCACCTTATCTCATCAACAGAACACAATGAATTTTCACACCTCCTAAATCCGTCCAAAAAGCTTAGCTAATCATCCACCATCCTTGAATATGCTATACACATGTCATCAGCTTTTTAAACACATAACAAAACTCTTACCTCTCACTCTACTCCATAATAACCTTATAGCCAAACATAACTCTAATTCCTAATGCAAACCTAACCTAAACCTAATTTCACGACAAATCGGAAATGTAGTAAGAAACTCACCCCTCGATCCAATTGAGAGACGATACTGTGAAGCTGAAGCAACCAGATCAACTGAATCCAACGCCGATTAAAACTCTCCTGCGACGAAAAATCGCATCATAACAAAACGAAACAGTCACTAACGGAATACAAATCGAAACCGAGCGATCGAAAAAGAAATTAACAAAAAAATGAGATACAAACCACGGAGGTCAGAATCAGATCTCGTAGAGGAACCGAAACATGAGAACCGCGTCGAATGATCCGAAAGATGAGTTTCCGTTTCTCGATTCGCGAATACACTCCTATGTCGCGTTCTTGCTATCTAACTGAGAGAAAGAGAGAGACGCACTAGAGAGAGAGAGGACAGAGAGACATAGAGAGAGAGAGAGAGAGAGAGATTAGCGATTTCATGAGATCTAATCGGAGGAGATGAGAGGTTAGGGCTCTGAGACTGAGAGTGTTGAATTGGTTGCTTTGTTTCTCTTGCTGATTTTCTGTTAAATTCTGTTAAATGTCTCGCGGTTGGGCCGGGCGGGTTATATCTCGTGGAATTGGATCAGACTCTTGACCCATTAGATAAGTGGGCTAATTGGGTCTATAAATTTGAGCCCAAAACAGCATTAGTAAATAAATAGTCATGGATAGGATTGAAAATAATAATAATAATAATAATAATAATAATAATAATAATAATAATAATAATAATAATAATAATAATCATAATAATAATAATGCCACATAAAACTTGAGGTCTTTCGGTGGATTGAGACACAAGAAATAGACATAACAGACAGGAAGACAAGGTTGCTATAGATGTCATGACTTTTTATTTCTATTGTTGTTGGTTTTTCTATTTGGAATTTGTAATATTAACCTTGAGTGGTTTTTTTAAGTACACACTTTACAAGGTGATTGTTATGAATTTTGAATGTGAAATGTGTTTACATTGTGGTTTGATTTGATTATATAGGTTTTATTAACTTATTGCCTATATGAAGATTAGACTTATAGGTTTATTCTTTAATTACTCGTCTAATCACTTTTGCTGGGATTAATTTTTCTATGCTCCATATATCTCTTTAGTATTGCTTGGATAATTTTTTTTTTAAATATTAATTTATGAGAGGTTAATAATTTTTTCAACAGTCAAACATCCTCACAAAAATTATACTTTTTTTATATTAAAAGTATACATTTATGTTTTTATATATATATATATATTAATTAGTTACTCAAAATAATTTTATAATTTATTCTGATCCTCTAAAAAAAATATATAGTTACATTTTAATCATATATCTATCTTTTTAATCTTATAACAATTGCTTATCCATTTTATATTATTTTTTATTTTAAAAATATCACTTTTTTATATATATATATATATATATATACGAATCATTCAATAAATAATATCAATTTGAATATACAAATCAAATTAATTTAAAATTATTATTCTATTTTTCTTTTAAAAATATACTTATATTTATATATAGTAGATTTATAATCTAGTGTCCCCGGAATAGAGATTAATTTTTAAATTTATATACAATCCAAATTATTATAAAAACAATTTGTGATGTTGCATTTATGGTGACCACATTGACTAAAACAAATAAGCTAAAAAATCAGGAAATATAATATAGCTTCCCAATTTAATTAAAAGATGCAAAGTTTAATTTGAATTGAACATGTCTATTTACATTTATAGCAATTTAATTCCAATTGTCTTTATAAATATTCTTATCATCATCTGAAGACATGCACATAATGTAAACTAGTCACCATATGATAACCATAGATATATATATATATATATCACTTAACATATTTTAGTTGGTTCATTCTTATATACCTTTTATATAGTTTACCCTAATCAAGAAATTAAATTTGACAAGAGATTAATCATTCACAAGCATATTTAACAAATAAAAATTTAATTTAAAAAATATTAAGTATTTTGAGATAATAATAGAAAGCAATAATAATGAAGCATGCAAAAATAGTTTAATTGTGATGTCAGCCACTTTGAATACCACACAAGTCTTTCAAAATCATTCCAGCAAGCAATATAAACACTTTTTCTTCTAATTTTTTCCACACCAAACAATAATATTTAATTATCATTAACATCAATCTATCTTATCATCACATTAGAGCTTTTATTGAATTCATTAAACCACTCTTATAGGGTTTAAATAAGATGACCAACCTTATTAAATAAATAAATATATTAATATCTGAATTATTTATTAATAAATAAATATATATTTAAACTATTTATTTATATTTATTAATGTATTTTGAATTATAGTTCATCACATATTAATTACATCAATTACCCTCTCTATTTATTTATTTATGTATTGTACAATCTTCATCAACTTGTCAAATTTTTGTAGCTTTCTTTGTTTTTTCTTGTACATAAATCTCCAGGCAAGATCTTATCTTAATCCACAAGAAAATTCAAACCCTAATTTTAAATAATTTTTTAAAAATAATAATAATAAAAGTTTCCACTAAAAGTGAGATATAACATTATTTACTTATTGCTGCTCCCCACTATATATATTTATAATGCTTTTTATATTTTGAGTGTCTAATAACATGCTTCATATAATATGTCAATATTGCTTCCATTATTTATGGAAATTTTTGTTCTATTCAAAAAATTAAAATATTTTGATTTTATGTTGAAAATAATATTCCCATCAATTTTTGAATTAAATTTTATTATTTTTTTTAGAAAATAGGAATTTTCATATATTTAATTTTCTTTTCTCCCTCTAATGTATATGTAAAAAATATATAGTTATTTTATTCATTTTAGTAGTGATTGTATAATTATATAAGCCAAACAGAAAGTCAAAGCTTGCTAACTAATCACATTTAAATTACACAATTCACATCATTCAAATTTCAAATCAACTTACCATTTAATAAATTTAGATTTATATTAAAATATTTTTACAAGTCAAAAATAAAAACCACATTCTTTGTAATACATATTATGATACAATAATTTCACCCATTTTTCTTTTTAATGTTTTATAATATTATTTAATTTCTTCTTTACAAAATAATTTTTAAATGTTTAATAACTTGTTTAATAAATTTGCTCTTAAATAAATCAATTTAAAAAATGATTCAACGCGAGCTTCATTGAAAACTTAATTGTTTTTATTAGGTATTGTCTCCCTAACAACTATAACCACTCCAAATCTCATAAACAAACTAATTTTAAAAAATAATTATTTAATTTATTTTATTCATATATATGTCAACATACACGTGCAATGCTTATTTCATTAGATATGCAATCTAGATTACATGACCCTTTAGATAAAAAATAATAATAATTTAATTAAGGTGAAAAATAACTTTGAAAGTTCATGTGATTAAGACCATTTAATTTTTTTTAAAAAAATTAAAATAAAAAATAGTGTAATTTATACACCAAATCCAATCCATATATTCATAGAGATTCTATACGAGAATCCGATTACGATGCTGCTTCTTTGACAAATGAAATTTATTGTAATTTATTTTATACATCACAATCACACAATTAATATATTTGTATAATTGAATCACAATATTAGTGGAGTTAATAAATAACTATTTATTAAATCTATCAATGTCAAACCACTCACTCTCTAAGTGATGTTACTTAATATAATTTTTTTTTTCTTTTTTGAAAAATCAATAACCAATCAAAGTGTTAGTTCATGGGTTGCACTTTGTTAATTGATTCCAATCTTGTCAAATATATGATGTAATTGAAGTGTGTTTATATATATTAGTGTATAGGTGGTGGAGGTGATAGGGTTTTAATTATAAATTAAATTGAGTATTTGAATTTTGCAAACAAAATGGATTCTATGTCTGTTGCATGTATGTAAAGATATTGGCAAGATCTTAACACGAATCACTTAAGAGATTTTACAAAAGTTAATTAAAGCTAGTATTATTGACTTGATTTATACTAATCAATACTATAATTTATAAAAGAAACAAAGTTCCATTTGGATAAAGATAATAGTAGAAGCTATTCTACCATAAATTATTCCAAGCTAAAAGAAAATCGAAAATAGAATTTAGAATAAAAATATCTAATTTGAATTAATGTATTTTCTTTAAATATCATTTCAATCCAATTTATTAAATTGATATTTAAAAATATATATATATAATTTCAGATGAATGATTTTCATTATAATTTAATAAATTATGAGAAAAATATTATTTTGATGTCAAATAAACCACAATCAAATTATAAGATTAAGATTACTTGAGAAAAATAACTAAAAACTTATAGTGACAATTCAAAAGAGTTTTGCTATAATGAATAACGAAAATCGGATCGCTTTACCATTATCTTTCACCTCTATTCATAGGGGTCCAAGTATTCTATTTCTATAAGGATTAGATCTCATTTTCTTTATCGGATTTAGTATCCTTATCGTAATTGAATAGAGTTTCTCTTATTTGTCTGTTTTCGAGAAACGGAGCTTGAATTGAGCTTGATGGACCCGGACCGCCCTGCACCGTCTAGTTCGGCTGAATGAGACCCACTGCATTTGGGTGTAGTTCGGCCGAAATAAGTATGTTGGCTTTGAATTCTCTTATACTATTTGGTAGGAGAGGGGTGCTAGCTTATTGTGCTATCCTTGAGCCGGAGCGGGTGAACAATGGGCTCCCTTTGACTGAAGGCATTTCGGCCGAATATAGGACTCTTTTGGACTCCCCAACTCTGGTGCCTCAAGGGTTTCGGCCTCCCGCCTCCATCTCTGATGGTTTTAGGTTATTTATTCGCTATAGTTATAAAGTGCAGTTGATAAAAATTTCCGAAAAGAATATTTTATATTTTGGACCAATTATTTTATTACCAAATTTATTTATTTAATTGTTTTTTTATTAGATGATGGTTTTTCCATGATCATATATATTATTTATCCAAATTGCAATAAGTTTTTCAATAACAATGGTAGTGAATAAATGAAAATATATAACTAAAAACCAAAGACAAAATAATGAGAAAAATGTGAAGCAAAACTAGGTTCGAAAAATGACAAGTTGGCGGCAGAGGAGAAGAATGTAGAATGTATACATCAGCTGCCACATAATAATGACATTATATATAATATTAAGTTGGTACAAATATCATTTTAATAGGTCCCTCAAATGTCTTAAAAAATATATATACATAAAAGATATATTAATTGAGGTTCTTAAAAGATTTTTTTTATTTATTATAAATTATTCCTATAATTTAGGTTATGGTTGAGGAATAAGAAGACATATAGAATCCATATGTAGTATCTATAGGTTTGAAAAGTTTAAAATTTTGTTAAAATGTATACATCTTAACATTATTGATACAAGAAATATTTGTGTGCATTTACTTAGAATTAAAAATGAGTGATGCTTCAACTTTTTAATAAGAATAAGCAACCATGTAGCTACTTTTGAAAGAATACCTAGTTCTATATCAATAACTAGCTACCCATGCATTTTCTATAAAACAAATAAGAAAATAAACTATTATTACATGTTAAATAAATTTTAATTGACAAGTATTAAATAAAATATCTAGTTACAAGTTATATACTAAAAAAATCATAAGTATGTTTAAATAATATAAGAATGATTTTATTTTTTAAAATTAATATTAATTAATTGATCCATTTTTATTTTAAAAATACTAAATAGTTATAAATTTAAAAAAAAGGTTAATGTGGAAATTATTTCTAATTAATATTATTTAATAAAAACTATACATATTTTTTCCCTAAAAAAATTACACATATTTTAAATAAGAGTTTAAATAATTTAAAATTAAAATATTTTCACTCATTTTAATTTAATTTATTTTTAAAATCTTCATATTCACTTAAAATTAATAAAAATTCTAAAATTTTAAACCACTTCAATTTATTATTATTAGGAAATATATTTTTTTACAAACTAGAATTTTATCCATTAATTATTTTTTAAAAGAGTTGAATTTAAAATTTATATAAATAAATTCTCAAAACAATAAATTGAAAAAAAATATTTTAAAAAAGAAAAAAATAGATGTGGGGCAAAAAAATCTAAAAAAAAAAGGTGATGTATTTGTCCAACAAAATCTAATGGCCTCCTTTGGTGGAACCCTCCAAAAGATTTTGTGTCACTTTCTCTATTTATCTCTTCTCTTCTCTATATAACACTCACCACCTTCTTCTTTCCAAGCCTCCTCTTCCATACACTAAATTATTATTTATCATTTTTGTTAGGGTTTTATTATCATTGCATGTAGAATGAAAGAGAGTGGTTGTGGTGGTGGAAGGAAGATAGGGGCGCTGTCACCGTGCGCGGCGTGTAAGCTTCTACGGCGGAGATGTGCTCAGGACTGTGTTTTCGCGCCCTATTTCCCGGCCGATGAGCCTCACAAGTTTGCTAGTGTTCATAAGGTCTTTGGTGCTAGTAATGTTAACAAAATGTTGCAGGTTTGTCTTTCTCTGCAAAACATATTATTTGAAAAACTCTAATTGATTTTTAAAAAAATATTATTAGTTAAATTAAAAGAAAATATTAGTTAAATATCTAATTTTATAATATTATTATTGTTTTAAATAATAATAAAAAAGATAAAATATGTAAATTGTAAAAGAAGTGGTAGTCTATTTTTTTTTTTACTCAGAATATATTTTACATAAATACAAATTTTTAACTAAAAGTTTTTTAAGTTAAATTTTATGGGATGAATTATAATACATAAACTGTTTTAAATTTAGAAATTAAAATTATTAATAATTTTTTTTAAATATTAAGATATTATGAATTATTTATGTAATACTATAATAATTATTTCTTAATAAAATATTTATAAAGATATAAAAGTTGAAGAAATATAAAGAGCAAAAATAGATAATAAAAACATATTATATATTCTAAAGGTAATAAAGGGTATTAATCATTTAACCTTTATATTTGTCTGTTAGGGTGGTTAATTAGTTATAGTTATAATCAAGCCTTATATAGTTGACTAAAGTTTCTTTTTCTTTATTCTAAAGCTAACTTAAATTATCCTTCATATAAGACAAAAAGTAAATAGTGATATATTATGTTAAAATAAATAAATATTTAATTTTTCACTTTATGAGTATGAGTATGACCACTTTCTTATATTGAAAGTAAAAGATTAAAAAGAAAATGTGCTAATGAAATCATTTTACATGCTTTTATTTGCTTTAAAAACATTTTTGAGGTTACATCAATACGAGACACACACCAATTAAAATATTGATAGTGATTGATAAGCAAACAAAAGGTTGAGATTAATTTAATCTTTTTAATAATATTTGTTTCTGACATAAGTGTTACCTAAACATTAGGTCATATAAACAATTTTTATTTTGTTCATCTTCTATAATTAATTACATTAAATTTACTCCTACTCAAGATAGGCGAGCTTATTGCATTTTTTTTAAATTTTAAATGGATATATATATATATATATAAATATTAAAAAATTAAAATGTTAAAAATAATAGTATGATTATTTTATAATTTTATTTTAAAAATAGTTTATTTCAACCTATATTTCTTTAATTCTAAAATTTATAGAATAAAATAAAAAAATTTAAAATTACTATAGAATGATATCTATACTAGCTATTACAGAATAATGAATATAATTTATTTTTAAAAATTATATTTTTGTAATCATTCGAATATTAAAATTAAAACCCGAAAAATTAATTTGTAAACTAGTAATAAAGTTAAATTAATAGTTTGAATATCGAAAATTTTAGTAATTTTAATTATTTTTCTTTTTTATTTTTATTTTTAATTGTTATATTTTTATAGACACCGTTTTTCATGCTTAACTTTAACTGTAAATATTTTAATTATATATAATTAAAAATTATGAAAATTTTATATTTGAAATATAGACGTTAAAATAAATAATCTATATTTTTCCTTATAAATAAGGAACACTGCATAGAATCAAATGAGTGATGAATAGTGTTTGAACACGGAGTATAACCATTAGAAAACAACTGAAAAAATATTTTAATTCATAATCTCATAAAAAATTTGATATTTTAATTCATAATCTCATAAAAAATTTGATACAGGAATTACCAGAACACCAAAGAAGCGACTGAAAAAATATTTTAATTCATAATCTCATAAAAAATTTGATACAGGAATTACCAGAACACCAAAGAAGCGACGCAGTAAGTTCAATGGTATACGAAGCCAACGCCAGGGTTCGAGATCCAGTATATGGATGTGTAGGAGCCATCTCCTCTTTACAACAACAAATAGACTCACTCCAAACACAACTAGCCCTAGCTCAAGCAGAGGTTGTTCATATGAAAATGAGACAATTTTCACCAGATGCAACACCTTCTTCAACACCAACAGAAAACCCTTCAAATCATCAATCAAACAGGTCCATATTTTCTTCCATGGACATTGGAGGTTCCTTGTGGTCTTGCTAACAAAACTTAGGTCACCTCCTATCATCTTCATTGATTGATATCATCATCTTTGGTTTAACTATAATGGGCTTGCTTGCTTTTTATTGTCTGCTGCCTTTTTGGTTATTGTGTTTTTGGTTCAATTTGGGGTGTTATAGAAGTGTTTTAGATATATAGATGAGGATTAACTAAATGTAGTAGTGTTGTATATAGTTTATAGATGATGTTATGATTTTGTATCTTTGTTTCTCTTCTTGAGAAGAAAGGATTTTGTATGGATATATATATATGAATGAGAATTATATTGTTATATAGATTTCTATGGTTTGTGTTTTTAGGTATGAGCACATTACATTTACATTGAATGTAAATTATTGGAAGTATACACATTTACTATACCAATATAAAATTACACGAAAATATGAATATATATAATTACATCCCTGGAATTTCAGGGACTTTTAATAGTTATTTTAGATGGTGTTTGAATCTGTTCGAGAGAATTCCTGGATGGTATTTGGACTTGTTTAGTATAACTTCTATTTTGACTTTTCACTGTAGAGAAAGAGAGACAGAAAATCTTGTTGCGAAAACATTACCTGCTTTCATGGAAAGCATTTTTCCGGTCTAAAAACACTTCTATACCCCTATCTTAACACTGCTAAACTCCTATCCAAATACTACTAGAAACTACTTTTAAGTTCAAAAAGTGATTATATAAGTCATTACAAATAGTCTCTTAGGAGAGAATTTCTGACCTCATATAGCAGATGAGAAATACCGGTTTAATGGCTTTAATTTCTCTTCTTCTACCGTTAGAAGTCAAAAGCATAAGTAATTCCAAACCGACACTAATGATATTTATTTGAGTGGGAGAAAAATGCTACAAACATGTTATAATAATTAACATGACCCACATTAATATAATACATTTGATTAAATCATGAAGATAAACAGAAGAAAACAACATTATAACTAATAAATCTTTGTCGTTCAGCTGAAAACCAAAGTTGAACCACTGCTTCAACTACAGTAACCTCTACCTTTCTCTTTTTCAAAGCAAGAATCAATCAAGAACATTGAATAAAATCAATGGTTATAATCTATCAATAGAAAGATATTTCAAACACAACATAATTATGTAGTACCTAGATGTTATTGTAAAAGTATAATAATGAATGATGATCACTTAACTTTCAGAAACCAGAAGATTTCTTCCATTCTTTAAGGTTTAATAATGATGATTATCATTTATAATCTTTCTTTCATTCTATCAATTCTCATGCATGCTTGACATAATGATCATAATCATATATAAATATTAATATGTATTGCTCCTCAAGCAATCTATGTTGAAATTTTCAGATACAGAACAATGATGACTCACTATAGCAAAACAACTATTTGACTTTATGGATTATGGAGTGCATGGTCAGAAGATATCTAGCTGATGTATTGATAATATCATGCTTACAGATATGGTTACTTAAATAAACCTTTTATCTTGATTAGTATTATAATTTTCTAGTGCAACCCACCGTTCAGAATTTAAATGACTGTTTGAGATGGTTTATATAAGCACTTTTTCAGTTTACTGAACTCAGAAATAGTTTCTGATACTGTTTAGCTAGAAATTCTAGAAATTCAGAAGTATTTTTAGGTTGGAAAAATGCTTTCAGTGAAAGCAATAAAGGTAGTGCTTTTACAAAGCGATTCTGCTTTTGTTATTTTACCGTAAAAATATTTAAAAAAAAAAAAAGAAAAAGAAAAAAAAGAAAAAAAAAGCACAAGCTATTCCAAACCAGCTTTAATAATCTAGCCTCAACTTTTGACTCGGTAGTTCTAAAACCATAAGATCGACTTCCAAGTGATAAATATTCGACAGAGTTTAGTCCTAATGTGTAGTAGATATCCCCTAACGTGACAAGTTCAATATGCATTCATGTGTATCGTTTCTTAAGAATAATTGCAGCAAAAGCAAAATTTGTCACCATGTAGTATAGGTTAGGTCCTTTTCTGATAAATCATCAGACAAGGATTGGTTTGATTCCCTTCTGTGTGTATTGTTTCTTATTTTCATTCTATTTGAAAGGTTTATTCATATTAGTAGAATAAGACTCGAGTACAGACTCGAAAGATAACATTAACAAAATGAAATAACTTCATGAAATACAAACTGTTAAGAAGCTGCATTAAGCAAATGTGTGGGATTAAAAGCAGCTAGAAAATGCAATACCTCAGAAAACCATCTTTTCCATGTTTTCTTTCTCCATCCTCCGCAATTCTATCTCCTTTTTACATGCTTGAATCTCAGTTTGTTTACCCTTCAACAGATTTTCACAATCAGCTTTTGCCTTCTGCGCCATCCCCCATGATTTCTACAATCAAATAAATAAATGAGTTTATTTTTGGAAGACTTAAGCTAATCAGCTTTACACCATAAGTTATTAATAATACAAACAAATTCAATTTCTGAGGTCCTGCACAAGCATACCTGGCACGCTTCGAGATTGTACTTGTTTTTTTCCTCTCTGAGTTGCATATCGCTTTCTCTAAGCAAATTCATTTCCCTTCTCAGCTGCTTGAATGTGCAAAGCCTCAAGCCGACTGTGCAGTATTTTGTTCCGCAGAAACAAATCCAGTTGAAAAGCCATAAAGTCAATCTAACATAGATGATTTATATGTTAGTCAATCTAATATAGATGATTTATATGTTCTTTTAGATTCGCATGGATAATAGACATGAAATCACACATCTAAAAAGATGCGCTTGTTTAACTATTCGGAGAGTACATAACAAGGGAAATACCTCATTCTTGATGTTCTCAAGAGAAGATTCCATTTGCTTCAATGCATCTTCATTTACTTGAGCTACCCTCTTATACTACGAAATTGAAGAGAGCGTCAATTATATTTCCCACAAAAACTACTAAGCATCTAAGTAGGTAAGATAAGAACGTGAAGCATGTGAGCCTTATTGGCTAGTGACTATTCCCTTAATTTTTCCCATCCATCCTTTGCCTTTTGAATGCATAAACAATCTAAAGTGCTAAAACAATCTAAAGCTTTTTGTAATTCTAAAACAATATAAAGCAGTTCAATAGAGATGTAGTCAGATTTAACCATGTGAAATTTTAAGCAGAACCTAACTGTTAAAAGAACAATACCTCATTAGTTATTAAAGAGTTTGATTCACTACCACTATCCAAGACAGCAACCTTCACAAATTGAAGCAGGAACAAGTTAATCAAAATGTATATATGACCAAACAGAGAGAGATCAAATCAATTGTAATATTAATGGGGATAGAGGATACTGCAGACATGTAGGTCTTATGGAGCTGCATTTTGCCACAACATTTATATAATCGTATTTGAAACTCTGGGCTTGCATTTTGTAGTACCTACTACTAATACACTTCAAAATCAAATTGCAATCCGCACTGAACAATATACATACCTTAGCATCTGACCAGTTAATCCTTTTCTCACGACATGAGAGTCTAGCCTGATAAATGGCAAGATTGAGAATAATGCTGTTCTCAGTGATATTATCAGTCTTTGTGGTGTTATTGATAGAAGGACTGCTTAATCAATGAGAACAGCATTATTCTCCAGAAAATGAGGTTGATATTTGAACAAAACAATAGCTTCTCAGAGATTGAAGCCTCAGCTACAGCAGCCCTAGTCTCAGCCGCAGAAACACCACGATAAACCTTATCCAAGTCCACCCTCATTTCTTCAACTTGCTTCAAGCCATATATCAATGCCTGCTCCTAATCAGATGTGAGAGTTTGTTGAATGGTGTGCTGGGCTTCTTGCAGCTCTTTCTTTGCCTCAGCTCATTCCCTCTGCAATATATTATTGTAGCAACGTCATAAAATCAACTCTTACTACTATAAAAGATGATAAGCTTACTGCAATAAATCAAATAGTATAAAGACAAAGGATTAAGAATCTTAAGATAGAAATGCAACAGGAAAAATGCGAGGCATTGCTTTAGAATATTAAGAGCAATAAATGAAACATCAGTAAAGGTTCCAATAATTAACAGATGTTTAACTCAAAACATTCAATACATTCAAATGGGCATACAACCAAATAAATGACACAAGCAGCACTAGTACTGAAAACAATGATGCAACTTATAAGCACAATAAATTCAAATGTATCAGTTTAAGACTCAGGACACTAATCAACAGGAACTGACTAGTAATGCCTTCATCAATAACCCTATTCAAGCTCAAATATTGGAGGGTAACATAGTATCTCAAAATTGCAGATGAAACTGATCATACTTATAAACAAGCACAGGCAAACTTTTAGACACAGTCAAACACAAAATAATTAGTGTAAAAGAGAGTTATAGCAACACACACTGTTGAAAGTTCAGCAGACAGCCTCTCCTCATTAGCTGCAGCAGCCTCTTTCAATGAGCAAATTCCTTTTAAGGCAATGAATAAAATTGTTGATAAAGCAAACACAGGAAATTATACATGAAACCTTTAAAGCCTTTATGGAGTAGGGATTATTGCAGAAATTATACAAGAGATTCACACAAGAAATTATTCATTTCATCCAAGAGATTCACACACTCCTGGATATACATGAAACCTAGGAAACAAAAAGAGGTTAAAATACCTCTTGCAGGGATGTTAACTTTGCTCTTGTCACACACTCATCTGTCTTTAGAGTCATCATTAGTGGGTTGATGCAGATTTATAACCTTCAACATGTCACGATGAAATGATGCCATGGTCTGTTCATCAGGTTGTATTCCTCTAGCTGACATTTCATCCAAGAGATTTTTAGCCCTATCCATATCTCCCATAGCACAGTAGGAAGAAAAAGCAGTTGTGTACGTCACAGTATCAGGTTTGAGTCCTCTGTCAATAATTTCATTATAGATATCAATAGCAACCTGAGGATTTTTTGTCTTAGAATACCTTGCCATCAGAGCAGAGTAACATACAAGGTCAGGTTTTATATTTCTTTCCTCCATTTCTCTCAAGAACACTGAAGCATCCACTGTATCAGAATTTGGAGAATGATTCTCCAAATTTACCTTTAAATAAGCATTAATCAAAACAGTATAAGTTACAACATCAGGAGTAATTCCTCTTCGCTTCATGTCATTAAAGAGACCGTGAGCTTCGCGCAAGTGATGTATTTTACAAAGACTGTCTATCATAATTGTATAAGTTCGCACACCATGGAAGCCTATGCGAATCAATGTATCAAAAACTATTGCAGCCTTTTTCACTTCTCTAGCCTGACAAAGTGCTTCTATAAGTTTATTGACCATAATCTCATGTAATCTAACTGCTTTCTCTGAATCATCTTCCACATTCAAATTATTGGAATCTTTACAGCTTTCTATTGCCAGCATTCCCTGCTTATACAGATTCAGAAATAATTGAAGGGCCCTTGGCCATTCGTTGGCTTTACAATAACCATTAAACATGGCACTACAATTTTCTAAACGCTGTTCCGGAAAACTACCAAAAAAAGCTTCAGCCTCCTTCACTTTTCCTCCCATACAAAAGCCTTCAATGATAATTCTGTGTGTCAATTTATCAGGTTCATGGCCCATGCTTTTCATTTCAAGAAACAATTTGTTAGCATTACTAATATTACCTTCACGACAGTAACCATAAATTAAAGTTGTATAATTCACAACATCAATATCCATTTTTTTATTCTTCATCTCACCGAATAATTCCCCAGCTGTTTGTACTTTTCCAAGCGTGCACAAAGCTTCCAGTGCTATATTGTAGCAAACCTTGTCAAGGAAAACCTGAGATTCTTTCAATTTCATAAACTCGTCAATAGCTTGGGAAGCCAGTCCCTGATTGCATAAGCATTTTAAAATAAAACTAATGATTACACAGTTCATTTTTATTCCCTTTGATTGCATCTCATCCATAAGCTCCAGAGCTTTCTCCATGTAACCCAACTTGCAACTTCCATTTATCAAAGCACTATATACATGTACATCAGGAGGAACCTTGTATATTTCCATAAAACGCAACAAACCTTCAGCTTCTTCCAATCTATTCTCACCACAAAGTCCACGAATCACGACAGCATAAGCAAAGGAACTCAAAGGAGCCCCTGCCTCTTGCCATTTCTTGATCATATGATAACCATTATCTACCCTCCCATTCAAACAAAGCCCTTCAATAAAAGTAGAATATGCAAATGCACTTGGATTCACACCCACTTGCTGCATCTCTTCAAAAACATCAACTGCTTCTACTAAAGAACCCTTCCTACAGTAGGCCTTAATTGCCAGAACATAAGTATAGTCATTCAAGCGGAAACCCAACCTCTTCAACTGTTGATACATAGATAAAGCCATGTCCACTTTCCCACCCTCTATCAACCTATTAATGAAGAAATTACACGACAATATAGACAAATCACATCCCCGACGTTCCATCCCAAATAAAACATCAATAGCCTCATCGAACATTTCCATACAAACATAAACCTTAACCAAAGTATCACAAAGTCGAACCAACACATTCACTTCACCTTCAAAAGCTTCAAACAAGTCCTCAACTTCAAAACCTAACTCACTCTCATTCCTCACAATCTCAATCAACACATCCTCCAACCTCCTACTCCACCCACAATAACACAAAACTCTCACAATCGCCACATAACTAGACAAATCGAGAGAAAAACTCGATCCCCTCAACCATTTAAAATACACCCACGCCTCGCTGGGCTGTCCCCTCAAACTATTCAACGTTTCCACCACTTCATTACTACTCAACCCAATCAAAAAATCATTATTTTGCATCCTAAACTCACCGCAACTATCAAATCTATCAATATCAGAATCAGAAGAGTTTAATTTAAAGTTCACAGCAGTTGAAACAGCACATAAACGAATGCATTGTACATGTTTGAGAAAACGCGTGAGAGAAAACGCTGACTTCCTAGACACAGCCCACATGAGCAGAACTTTAAAAACAGATAGCAAGTAGCAACTAGTGTTTCGTATATAATTAAAATCTTACTTGAATAGCATCAATCAATCGTGAAGCAGATGCTTTTGATTTCGGCGCCAACTGATTTTGGCGCTTCTATGTTTAATTCGTCGAGTGGATTCTGCAACACGAAGCTGTACTTTGTTCTCTTTGTACTTACAGAAACCGGGTATGTGTTCCGGTTCGGGTCAACTAAAACCTTTAGGTTTGTAATATTGCTTTTTTACCCCTAAGCTTTCAAATATACCTACTTTTCCATACTATCAAATAATCATTTTGGTCATTAATTTAACATTTCCATTTAAAATTTTTTAGAGATTTTTAATAAATTTAAAATAAATATTTATCTAATGATTTTTTAATTTAGTTTAATATTTAATAGTGATTATTTTTATAAATAATAAATTACTTAATTAATTAATATATTTAAATATTTTAAATATTAGTAAATTGAATTAATATATGTGTCTATATATATAAATAAATAAAGTAGATTAGTTTTTATTTTATAAAAACTGATTTTAATTTTTATTTATCATTTTTTATATAAAATTAAATTCATTTAATTTTTTATTTATTAAATATTAAATATTAATTATTTTTATAAATAATTATTTTAGAATTGATATTTAATTAGTTAATATGTCTAAATATTTTAAATATTTTTAATTAATTTTTTTTATAAAAAATAGATGAATTTTTATACTAATTTTATAGAATTTATTTTTCAATTTTAATTTCCTATTTAAAAAAAAATTGGTAGAAACCGATATAAGTATATGGTGGAATAGTTTTTGTTACAAGTTTTAAAAATAAGTATACATCAAAATTGATTTTTATCGAAAAAATTAAGAAAGGGTAAAAACGTCATTAGGGATATTTTCGATCATGTATAACGAAACATGGAAATGCCGGTAAATTTGAAAATTTGGTGGTGGAAACCAGAAAAACTCAAAAGTAAAAGGGGATAAAGAAACAAGTAGGGTTTTAGTGGTGTTGGGTGGCGGCTAATCTGTTATATGCTGTCGTCAAGGCCAAAGCTAGTCTTCGTAACGTCACTGCTCCATTATCACGCTCACAGTTCTACTCGCAGACTCTTTGTCGCTTCGCTTTCAGCTTCGCGTTGGTTTCACGGTTCATCTATAATGGTAGGGAGACTTAATCGGTAGTTTCTGAGTCAATCAATTGATATCGTATGATTCGTATCTGCATTTTGTGACGTTTTGTTGTGGAAATTGTAGTCGCAGCCGGAGAAGAAGATCGAGACGGAAGAGGATCTAGAACGGAAGAAGAAGAAAGAAGAGAAGGTACTTGTTCTCATTTCGTTTAGAGCTTATGTGTAGACATAAATTTGAATATTTGAATTTGAATTGGTTGAAGGTTGTAAGTAGTTTAAGATTTAGTTTTAAGTTTTCATTATTTTGTTGTAGGCAAGAGAGAAAGAATTGAAGAAACAAAAGGCTTTGGAGAAAGCAGAGCAAGCAAAACTCAAGGTGACGTTTTTCTTCTTTTCTTTTAGTTTTTTCATGTGTAGTCTGTAAAATGCTGATTGATCATTGAGTGACGATGAGATCGTTGTGGTTTTTGTGCGTGTGTGAAGGCGCAACAGAAACAAGAGCAGGGAGCAAATGCGGTGAAGAAGAGTGCAAAGAAGAACGTCAAGAGAGATGAGGGAGAGGAGAATCCAGCGGATTTTGTTGATCCAGAGACACCGGATGGTGAGAAGAAACGCTTGTCAAATCAAATGGCAAAACAGTACAGCCCAAGTGCTGTTGAGAAATCGTGAGTGTTGGTTTCTGATGTAGTAGATATATCTAGATATGTTTATATGTGCATTTATATTTAGTGACTACATTCATGTATTTAATTTTGTTCAGATGGTATGCCTGGTGGGAGAAATCAGGATTTTTTGTGGCAGATAATAAGAGCTCCAAGCCACCATTTGTGATTGTAAGTATATAGATATATTTTTTACAGATATTTTTATTTGTTTATTTATTGTTGTTTCTTTCATAAAGTTCCTGCCTCTATTGTTGGTCATGTCACATTTGTTTTGTTGACTATTGTTGTACATGACTTTTTCTTTCTTTTTATTTTTTATTTTTTTATTTTTATTTTTTATTTATTTAATAGATGAATAAGAGAATTGAGATATCAAGATCTAGATATATTTGTGTGCAATATGGGATGTTGCTAACTACTAAACTTTGTCTCTTAAAGTTCAAGTTTTGGGCACTTTAAATTCTGTGTGAGAGTATAATGGAGTGGGTGCTGTATAAAATACATACAGCATGGTATGATACAATTTGTAGTTGAAAATAAACTTTGCCTATCTGTCTTTGTTGGATGGAACCTATTTCAGTCTTCATTCTTTGGACTCTGACGTTTGGACATCATTTTGCAGGTTCTTCCCCCACCAAATGTGACAGGAGCCCTACATATAGGTCACGCTCTTACCACCGCTATAGAGGTTCTGTTATAACAACATTTTGACTCTTGTTTTCTATTTTAGTTCCATGATCTATAGTTTATTTATCAGAGATTTTTGTTGCATGCAGGATACAATTATCCGCTGGAAGAGAATGTCTGGTTTCAATGCTTTGTGGGTGCCCGGCATGGACCATGCTGGGATAGCAACACAGGTCAACATCCGTAACCATTCTGATTTTTCTAGTTTGGATTATTTTATTATTAATATAAATTTATATTTGTAAGTATGTCTATTAGCATTGATATTTTCAGAACTGAGCATTGGGATAATCTAGTTCAGATACATATAGTTGTTGATTGGGATACCTGGTGTCACAGGTAGTTGTAGAAAAGAAAATTATGCGGGAACGGAATTTGACCAGGCATGACCTTGGTCGTGAGAATTTTGTGTCTGAGGTAAGTTATATTTTGATCATTTTTTTCTGTACTACAATTCTAGTTTCAAATTATAAAAATTTTACTTACAACTGAATTATATTTAACTGTTCATGATATTGAATCCAAGGGATTTCACTTCATTTGTCAACCTAGACTTAAATTGAATCAATGTACTAATGCATGATAAGAGTTTAAAATTAGCAACAGGCCAGCTGCGCATGTCATGAGAACCTCTGAGCATTGCCTGTCAACAATACTACTTTCAACCAACCATTTCTTGTTTATTATTCAAAATCTTGTAATTTGACAAATGTGTTGTGCATAAGGTTTGGAAATGGAAGGAGCAGTATGGCGGTACCATCTTGAGACAGCAGCGTAGGCTAGGTGCATCTCTTGATTGGTCACGTGAGGTAAACATATGGATTGCATTGCTCTAGTATCCTGCTAATTGTTTGTAATGGTTTATTCATCTATCTTATTCATATTTTTTCTTTAGTGCTTTACTATGGATGAAAAAAGATCAAAGGCTGTGACAGAGGCTTTTGTTCAGTTATACAAGGAAGGTTTAATCTATAGGTATGTTTGGATCAAGATAAAGATGTTATTTCTATAAATAGACAAACACTTGTGATGTTTGAAAGACTGTTGCCTTGTTCTCTGCATGGTTGCACTAGCGTTTTGTTATTTTCAGTTCCACTCCAACTATATGATAGTCATTACTTTTCAATCTGTACTAAGACATGAGCTTTTATCCATGTTAATCCTAATATGATTATTTTTTTTCCTGAAAATAAAGAACTTGTTGCAGTTTGAATGGTAGGCTGTCATGGAATCAATTTATGAAGTTTGGCTGAGTAGTTTATTGTTTGTTGGATAGACTGGTAGTATAGTTATTTTTGCTTTAATTTTAAATTTGAAGATGCCTTCTAAGTTGCAAATACAGTGATGCTACATATTAACAATGAGAAGTTCATTAATTTCTTTGTCTTCACGGTTGCATTCAGTTTTGCAAAAGTATGCGGTTCAAAGTTTTTATAATCATCTTTGCAGGGATATTCGGCTTGTTAATTGGGATTGTGTCTTGCGAACAGCTATATCTGAAATTGAGGTGAGCTACCTTTATCTGTTGTGCTAGTTGATTGGTGGACTCTAGCTTAGCTTGGTGGTTACTCTGTATATAGGTAGATCACATCGAGATCAAAGAAAAGACATTGTTAAAGGTTCCTGGTTACGAATATCCAGTAGAATTTGGTGTTTTAACATCATTTGCCTACCCTCTTGAAGGAGGACTGGGTGAAATTGTTGTTGCCACTACTAGGGTTGAGACTATGCTTGGGGATACTGCTATAGCTGTACATCCTGAAGACAAAAGATACATTCATCTGCATGGCAAGTTTGCTATTCATCCATTTAATGGAAGGAAACTTCCTATTGTTTGTGATCCAATTCTTGTTGATCCGACATTCGGAACAGGAGCTGTAAAGGTAATTCCTTAATTTTCAACTTACAAGAGGATAATACTTTTTGCTACCTCCACTGCCTTCACGGTTGACAACCTTACTCTACATTCTTTTCAGATTACGCCGGCGCATGATAAAAATGATTTTGAGACTGGCAAACGACATAATCTAGAATTCATTAATATCTTTACTGATGACGGGCTAATTAATAGTAATGGTGGTCCAGAATTTGAGGGGATGCCACGGTTTAAGGCTCGTGTTGCTTTGACTGAAGCCTTACAGAAGAAGGTACTTTTGAGCTACATATATTTTACTCATTTTCTAGTTTTATTTAATACTGATTCTTATGTCACTGCTGTTATTTCATCATTAGGGGCTGTATAGAGGTGCTAAGAACAATGAAATGGCCCTTGGAATATGTTCTAGAACCAATGATGTTGTGGAGCCCATGATAAAGCCTCAGTGGTGGGTTAACTGCCAAAACTTGGGGAAAGAAGCCCTTGATGCAGCTATGGATGGTGAAAATAGGAGGCTCGAGTTCATTCCAAAACAGTATACTGCTGAATGGAGAAGGTACCTTTGTCTTTGGCGATTTTTGTATGGATGTTTCTTGTGATTTCTTTTTGTAATTTTCATCCTGCTGAGGCATCAGTAGTTTGACTGAGAAGCACTAGTGGGGGATTATATATCACAATTAGGCAACAGAGAGAGGAGATGTTATATCAGCTTTTTCCTTATTACTGCTGTGATCCCTTCAACACGTGGTTTTTTGTTGTTGTGTTCCTATTTATATGGGGTTATCTAGTTATGTGTCATACTAATGTTTTGGATCTATGTAGTTGCATTTAACTTTCAATTTGACTTGACAGATGGCTTGAGAACATACACGACTGGTGTGTATCTAGACAGTTATGGTGGGGTCATCGCATACCTGCATGGTATGTCACACTGGAAGATGATCAGTTGAAGAAACTTGGATCTTATGATGACCGCTGGATAGTCGCCAGAGATGAGAATGAGGCCCAAGCTGAAGCTAGTAAAAAGTTTGCTGGGAAGAAGTTTGAGTTAAGTCAAGATCCCGATGTACTTGATACCTGGTTCTCCTCGGGTCTGTTTCCATTGTCAGTTCTGGGATGGCCAGATCAGACGGATGATTTGAAGGCGTTTTATCCTACCTCTGTTTTAGAAACTGGCCATGACATTCTTTTTTTCTGGGTTGCTCGCATGGTGATGCAAGGTATCAAACTAGGAGGTGATGTACCGTTTAGAAAGGTAAGATGATGTACATCTCACTGTTTAAATTAACATATAACCTCCTACCTTGAATAGGTAATAGTTGGATACACATATAGCTTATTATTATTGTGTTCATTGTTTTAATCAAGCATATATAGCATGTAGTTTATCCAAAGTTTAATAATGTAGGTACTACCTACTAGGTACATTGTTTATAGTTTTATTCTGTCTTGGTCATTCTGGTTGCCTTTTATGATGGTCAAAGCTGCTGCTTCTTGTTATTCTATATTGACTCGAGTCATGGAAAAATATTTAATTTATTTCACATGATGTAGGTTTATCTGCATCCTATGATACGTGATGCCCATGGGCGTAAGATGTCAAAATCATTGGGAAATGTTATTGACCCCCTTGAAGTGATCAATGGGATATCTCTTGAAGGTCTTCACAAGAGACTGGAGGAGGGTAATTTGGATCGTAATGAACTGGTAGTTGCAAAAGAAGGACAGGTGAAAGACTTCCCTAATGGTATTGCTGAATGTGGTGCAGACGCTCTCCGTTTTGCCCTTGTTTCTTACACAGCTCAGGTTCACGCCTTTACCTGTTAACTTTGTTTCATTATTTTATCTGCATCCATGAAACATTCTGCAATTGTTTTAGTTAAGTAACACGTGCCTCTGTTTTCAGTCTGATAAAATTAATTTGGATATTCAAAGAGTTATTGGGTATCGACAATGGTGTAACAAACTTTGGAATGCTGTTCGTTTTGCTATGAGCAAACTTGGAGATAACTATGTCCCTCCAGCAATTGTAGATCCACAGAATATGCCTTTTAGTTGTCAATGGATTCTCTCAGTGCTGAACAAGGCCGTATCCAAAACTGTAAAGTCATTAAATTCATATGAATTTTCTGATGCAGCCAGCACAGTGTATTCATGGTGGCAGTATCAGTTCTGTGACGTTTTCATTGAAGCGATTAAACCTTACTTTGCTGGCAATGATCATTCCTTTGCTTCTGAGAAGAGTTCTGCACAACATGCACTTTGGGTTTGCTTGGAAACCGGCTTGCGGTTGCTACATCCATTTATGCCGTATGTCACTGAAGAATTATGGCAACGCCTTCCAGCAGCAAAAGGCACAACAAGAAAAGAGTCTATTGTGATAAGTGACTATCCGTCATACATAGAGGTAAGTTGTAAGAGATCTCAATGCAAAACTTTTTGGTTTTTGAACATCCTACTCGAGAACTCATTAGCTTTTTTTTATCGGATTGTTATCTTAACATTTATAAGGATTGGTGGTGATTTTGCCGACTTTAATTACTTTAAAGTTTATAACTTACTCAGCTGTTTTACCGAATATGACTCACAGGGCTGGACTAATGAAAAGGCAGAAATTGAAATGGATCTCGTGGAGTCCACTGTGAAATGTCTTAGGTCCCTGAGGGCAGAGGTACTTGGGAAGTCGAAAAATGAAAGGTAAATATACTTTAGATGACATTTGATCAACCTTGTGGTCTTTTTTGTTATGTTTTCTCCTTATTGTTAGTTTAATTTAGAGAGTATATTCTCTGAAATACCTTCATTTTGTAGGTTTACATTGATCTGTAAATGCGGATTTATTTTACCTTACAGTAGTGTTGTAAAATCATTAGCTCTCTGAATTTCTCTTCAGGCTCCCAGCTTTTGCATTTTGCCAAAATGATTCGGTAGCGGACGTTATCAGAAGTCATGAATTGGAAATTTTAACACTTGCCTCGTTATCGTCCTTAAAGGTATGTCTCATGCATAAACAACCATTGCTGGAACACTGATTCTTCTATTACTCTATGTGTTCTTTATCATCCTTGTTAATTCCGGCATTCTATAGATTCATCCTTCAGACATATAGCAACAAATAATTTTCCGTGAATATACTTCAATTCTCATTTCTACTATTGTCACACAACTAATGTTTGGTCCACCCTTCAGGTCTTATTGAGTGGAAAAGATGAAGCTCCAGTTGGATGTGCAATTCAGAATGTAGATGAGAATCTTATAGTATATCTCAAGGTTCAAGGTACACTCGATGCCGATGCGGAGCGAGAAAAGATCAAGAACAAGATGACTGAGATACAAAAGTAAGTCCTGTCTATACTTGCTGGTCAATATTTTTTGCAGACAAATATATTTTTACTCCAACTATAGATCATTCCATCTCCTTTATTTAAACAGGCAACAGGAGAAGTTGAAGAAGATAATGAACGCCACTGGTTACCAAGAGAAGGTTCCATCGCATATCCAGGAAGAGAATGTCGCCAAATTAGCTAAACTAATGCAAGAATTCGAGTTCTTCGAAAAGGAGAGTGTGCGCCTGGATGAAATGAAATAAGAGCACTTACAACTCGTCCAGGCATGTTTCCATTTAAGTTTATGAAGAATTTTGATCATAGGCTCATTATTGATGCAGTTGTAATTTTGAGAGCTATTAAGCTATATCTATATATATTTCATTGTCAATTAGTTACATAATTTTACTGTTGAAACTAGAGTTACATAATTTTACATGAGGATACAGATCCTTAGTTAAAATGTTTATATGCATGATTTCCCTGTGTTCATTACTTGATAATGCTATAACACTAATTGGTTTGTGAAGAACTTTGTGGTTGAATGATTGAGGTGACCATTTGTAGAAGAAACTTTTCATTAGTGGGCTTATAAATTTTCTTACTCTTCATTTCCACACTCTATATGCACTAAATCTACTCTAGGCCACTTCCATTAGGTCACAGCCTTATAATCAAGGGGAAAACTAGGTTTGAGTTTCCTAACATCTCACACTTAGGACCTATTCGGATTTGACTGGCTTTTGGCTTTTAAGTTGTTTTAGATGGTGTTCGGACAACTGTTAAAAGAGCTTTTGACCTCTCAGAAGCACTTCTATCCGAAGCCAAAAATACCATATTTTTAGTAATAGCTTATACTTCTCTTCTTCCATAGCCAGAAGGCAAAAACAAAAGTAATCCCTAACCATCTCTTAGTATGAATAGAAGTGAAGATTTTAATGAACTCCAATGAGTGAAGATTTTAATGAACTCCAATTTGGAGTGAGATCCTGATGCCAATTTCTGTACTTCCCCACATATCTTTAAGGGGAGATGGTGAACCTTAGAGTTGCACTTGTAGCAAGAGGTACAAGTCGAAAGTAGTGTTTTTCACTAATCATTTGTTTTCTTAATGTTATATTAACAGAAATACTTGATAAGATTAATTGATATCATGCCTATAAAAGATAACTCCATTAAAATATTCTAGATATATGAACATATATGAAAAAGATTGACAAAAATGAATAGCCATGATGATAGTCATAGAAAATTGGATAGGTTGACTATGACAATAATCTTCTACAGGCTTTTTATAATAAAGACTATGAGCAACTTCTATTAGCCTTTTCTATTATCAATGTTGGAAGGTTGGTTTGTGTATATGTGTACAAGTGTGTATAGAAGTCCATGGAGTTTCTTTTCTTTTCTTCTTAGTGCTTGTCTTTGTTGCTCAAATCAAATACCATGATAATGGGGACATTGATGTGCTACCATATCTTAAAACCCCATTTGACAACTATGTCTTTTTGAGTTTTGGTGCCACTAAGTTAACTAGCATATGTAGTCCCACCGAAAGATACCTAACTAGCTATGCATTTCACGTGTTGATGAGATATGATTTGATGACCCTTTTTATTACATGTATTTGGTGAGAAGTAGACATTTGCTAATGAATCTTTTGCTGTGAATTGAAAGATTTTGGATTCATTAATCGACTAGGTAGTCATAGTTTTATTAACATTGATATGTCAGATTAGGGGTGTATTCGAGCTGAATCAAGTCCTCGTTTATCAGAGGGGCTCGAGTTAGAATTAGGTTTGAACCTGTTTATCATAGGGCTCGAGTTAGAATTAGGTTTGAACCTCGCCAAGTTTTTGGTTTGAGCTTGCAAGCTTTAAGTCTGAGACTCTGAAGCTCGATTTGTTTGAGTTTAGATTGAACTTGATGGAAGTTTCTAAACGAATTTGAGTCTGAGACTCTGAAGCTCGATTTGTTTGAATTTAGATTGAGCACGATGGAAGTTTATGTCTGAACTGTTTCAGAACGAACGAATTTGAGTCTGAACTGTCGATTAAGCTCTCACTCATTCATGAAAAGCTTTAAATTCATAAATCAACTAGTATGTACTCAAATACATATAGCATTGTAGTTAACAAAATTTTCAAATTAGGGCATGATCACACCATGTTGAAAACCTACATGAAAAAATATAGTCCTCAAAATCTCAAACTAAATCAATAAACTCATTGAGATAAAAGAAGTCAACCCATCCACATACATCAATTTTGTGGTCCTCTTCCAAATAATGTGGGACACAAAACCCTACAAATCTTCTTTCCTATTGATAATCATGATTTGACAAAAAAAACAACTTCTTAATTGGGAGACCTAAAATAGTTGAAAATGATTGATACATAGTTTCTCAACTTTCAAAAACCCAACTATTACTATTTCTCTATGCCTTTGATATGAACCCACTATGTAATGATATATTATCAAACTTTATTTGCTTTTTTTCCCCTCTCAACCCTCCCTTATCTTCAAAGGACACTAAATTATACTTGTGAAAAATTTTCCTCTTACATTTTCTCTTTTGGGCTTGGTTTTATGTAATCATTACAAAGACATTTTTCATTCTATTTTCTAAATACAGTAAATGAATATACATATATTTAAAAAAAAACAAATAATTTTAATTCATGGATATTCAACTTTTTTTAATAGTCATTCTTAATGTTAGTACTTCATTATATAAGACATTCTTTTAAAATTATTGAAGATACAATTTTATAAATACTCATTGATTAGTGCATCCAAGTAAAAGATAATTGTTATAGTATGATGTGTATAATGTATAAATCAAATTATTTTTAAAAGATTGGTATATACTATATGTGTATAGTTTTTATTATGTGGTTTTTAGAAGTAATGACAAATGAACATGTGTTTTTGTTTCTTTATGTGATGTTAATTAAAATTATTAAGAATAAAAGTGATGATTAAAGTAAGAATTAACATAAGAATGATGAGTGATCATTTGAAATTTTTGTTTAGATAGTGCTTTCTTACGATTGTGTGAATGGTTGCTTGTGCACCCATTATTTATAATTGCTTTTTCATTTTTAGTTTATTTATTTATTTAATTTTAAAAGATTTTCTTCTCATCTTAAACTTTTTTATTAGTAAAAATACAACATTAAAAAATATAATAAATTAATTTATATCATCATATCGATTTAATTATATTAATCGTTCTGATATTTTAAAATAAAATAAAAATATATTATAGAAATTCTCATATTAAAAATTATTTAAAAATAATTAATAACTCATACATAATTTATAATAACTAATATAAAAATTTATAAATATTAGTGTTGATATTATGAATCACATTTTATTTTGCTCACATTGTTTGACTTAAAATGAAATAGATTCTCTAGTTATAATATCAGTCAACTCAATGTGTCTTGACATGAAAAATCATACAAAGTCTAATTCCAACATTTGTGGTTGCAAAATCTCTACAAGTGCATGCATGACTCATACATATAATAATATTAATATTGATCTATATATTTTTTAAATAAAATATTTTTTAAAAAAAATAAAACATGTGAAGTGGGTTCCAAATGAGTAAGGACAAAGGAAAATTATTGAAAATAAAAATAGATAAAGGTAGATTTCCAAAGCAAGGTATTGAATTGATGATCACTTTGTATATGATACTAAAGCTTTGTTTCTTTTGTTTGGTACATTTATATATTATTAGCTTTATTCAAAATAAGATAAGATGCCTTAAATTTTAAGGTTAGTCCTTACATATAAAGGCATCTTATTATTCCACTATTTCAGAAGACAAATCTACAGAAACTCAATTATACTTTTATAAAATTCATTTTATATAATATTCTTTTCTATCTATCAAAAATATATATATATATATAATTTGTTAATTATTTTATAAATTAAAATATATAGACATATACTTATTTACTAAATTGCATATAAATAATAAAACTAATATGTATTAAAAAAAATCTAAGTAATAATTATATATTTTGAAAAATAAAAAAAAATAAAAAAAAATATATAATATTAATAATTTAAAATTGAATTATATTAAAAAGTGATAATTTGAACCGATTTTGAAGGTTAGATTAGTTTTGTGAACCGTGGTAAATCTGTTATATTAGATTCCAAATTAACTATTAAGTTAATTTTAGATTGAATATTTATTATTAATTATATATTTTAAATAGCGGTTAAATATAATTTAAAAAATAATATTATAATTAATTATAAAAAAGTTGATAAAATAAATTACTATATTAAAAATTATTATAATAAAATTTTATAAATATTATTTTAAACACTAATTGATAAATCAAACGCAGCTACTAAACATACCTTTGAATAAAAATTTGTATCAAATTTAAATATTAATTATTATTTTTTTTTCAAACCCCCTATATGTAACATATTTTTAATTTACATAATCCTATACACTTTATTTCATTATTATTCTTCAATTATTTAATTATTATGAATACAATTTTTTTCTATAGGTATATATAATTGTACGGAGTCCAAGAAATTTGTTGTATGCTTAAGGAATTTAAATACAATTATATGGTGAATTATTCTACACCATGTATAATAAACTTATTAAAAAACAAAAATTGTATTATTGACCAAAATCAATCATGAGTTTTCTATCATGACATTAAGAAAATTAAACAAACATAAAACCTTAATAAGTTGAATTTAATTAGTCTAATCTCCAATATAATCTCCAATAGTAATAATAAACTTACTTAGAATATGTCACATTTGATTGTGACTTAAAATTATTTAAAACATTTCACAGCCACAATCTAATAGATTCTACTTGGATTGGATTGATAATGTTCACAAATTTTAGATCATTATTATGAAAAATATTTTACTTTTAATTATGATTATGATTATTGTTAAAATTAAAAGCCACCACTTGGATATATATTGTTAAAGTTGTTAGGGTTTTAGTTGTCTTATCATCATCATCATGTATAATAACTCTTTAATAATGGCCAACAAAATGTTGTGGTTAAATAGCACATTTTTCTTTTTATTTTATTTTATTTTTTTCTTGAATAGACATATTGCGGCTATAATCCCATGAACACCAATTAATTATACAATATTTTGACACCAATAGAAGAATTTATAATTTAGGTAAATTTCCATTCCATTTTTATTGATTTTTAAAAAAAAATATATTATCAATAATTTTGTCCCTTATTGTTTATTATTATTATTATTTATGAAATATTATTTATGTTATTATAATCATAATTGTATGACTAATGTTATTGTTCAATTAGGAAGAAACAAATTTTAAGAGAGGAGAAAGGTAAATTATTTTAAAATTTATTATTTTAAATTTTAAAATAAACTTATTTTTTTATCTTCATATTTTCAATAGATTACATCTTTAATTATATATATAATTTGTATTAGAACCAATATTTATAACTAAATAGTACATAAAATTCATTTTTTTTTGGAAAGAATATGTAAACATAAATTTTATATAACTATAACTATTTGGTAATTATGAAATTTAAATATACCCTAAAATAATTATGGAGAAAGAAATATATTTTGATAATTTCAATCTAAGAATTTATTTATTATTATTATTATTATAATAGAAAAAAAGGTGAATAAAACTAAGAGAGACCAGTCAATATTCTGTATTTCAATTTCAATCAATCTTGAAAAAAGTTTATGTTGTTCTCTTCTCTCTCAAAGCAAATTGAAATAAAAATGTGTAAGTAATTTGAGCAAACATTTAGAATCTTGTCGTACAACCAATTTTTCTAGATACTATTATTATCATAACCAATAAATAAATAAATAAATAAATAGTTAATAAGTATATATAAAAATAAGAGAATAGTGTTCTTTTGTAGATTTTATAGTACATATTCCATTCAACTTTCATGTTTCATCTTTTGCTTTGCTAAGTTTTGGACAAGCATGTTTTGATTGATTTTCCTATTTTATTTTATATAATAAACTATAATAAAAAATTATTGTTAATAAAAATATTATTCTTAAATCATATTATTATGAGAATATGACCCTTCGCTATTTATAATATAGATTTATCATAGAGTTCCAGATTCTATATAATAATGACATTGTTAATTATATATGTTTAAATTAGTATTCATATTGTGTTTTTTTTTTTCAAGTAAAATAAAAATATTGATATAAAAAAATTAGTGTTAATATAATAATTTATTTTACAAATTGTATTCTAAATATATATTTAGACATGATCTATAAAGTATTTATAAGGAAAAATTATATAAAATAAATCAAATAAAGTTTAAAAATTCAAAACTAAACTAATAGAAGTTTATTTCTATTTTTGAGCCACTCAAACTTTGATTTTCAAAAATAAACCATCACATATGTGAAGGTCCTCTTCACAGACCACCTTCACACCTTCATATATTAGTGTAAAACCTTCACACCTTCATATATTAGTGTAAAAGATCTTCACAGAAGGATAAAATGGTCAATTTGGTTCATTTTTTAAAAGTGAAAGTTTGAAAGATTATTTTTGTAAAATTTTTAAAGTTGGGCTGTATGATGTAAATAAAAGTTATAAAATAACAAAAATGAAAATAACCCTATTTATAAATGAAAAAATATATATTACTTCTAATATTATATAAAATTTAAAATCAATAAACCTTAAAATTTCCACAATTAATATATAATATATTGTGTGTTTTGAGTACATATGTTCATATATTCAATTGATTAACTGCTTATGTATTCTCCAATATTATTTTATTTTTATATATGTAATATTTAATAAATTATGTCTAATTATTAAAGAAAATCTACTTAACTAAAAATCTAATACTATTTTGTGCTTATAAAATCAATAATATATTAATTTTTTTACATATAAATAATTTTTATTTTTAAAAACTAATCATTCCATCCATTTTTAAAAAGCATTTGGAGTAATACTTTAATATAATAATACAAAATTCCATAACTTTTCCAATATTTTATTTATAAAATTATTATAATATAATAACATGCATGTCTTTGGTAGAAACCAAGAATAGCAATTCAATATTAAACTTGCTAAAGATAGTATATGTATAAATTAAAACAATCCAAATATTAAAATTGTTATGAAAAAGCCAAGACTAAACAACAAATTGTTAGATAAAGTTTGTGATCATCATAATTTCTACAACACTAAATATTAAAATTAATTAAAACATACTAATATATTTCTACATCAGAAAAGATGTCAATTATTTTCTATAAAATCTTGATAATAATCTTCTTCTTCTTAAATTGAAATCTAAATCTCTCTCTAATATTATCTAATTAATCTATCCAGTAATATATGGTAAATACATTAGACTTGCCATTGCTTCTTGTATCCACTCTTCATCTTGCTTCATCTGAAAATAAATAAATAAATAAATTATAAATATAAATATAACTACATTTTATTTGGAAAAATTATATATAAATAAATAAATAAATTACCTGGAGAATATCAGTAGAAGAGTACAAATCCTGATCCTTGAGAGGATTAATGAGATTATTGTTGTTAATAATGATATTATTGTTATTGTTATTATTATTATTATTTTTGATGATGATTTCATCTTCAGAGAGCTCATTGTTTCTTGCAAATCTTCCTCTGATTCTAACTCTTCTGTCTGCTAGGGTTTTTCGACATTCATACTACACACATGTAATAAAAACAACAACAAATTAATATGTATTTATATATATTTTTATTTATATATGTATTGAAAATGAAAATGAAAAGAGGAAAATAAATGGAAACCTTGATGGTCTTGTTGAAGTTTCTTTGGTTCTTCTTCTTCAAATACCTGAGAATTCTATCTTTTCTTTCTTCAACAGAATATCTTCCAACTTTTACACTGCTTTCCTCCATGCTTCCCATTCCCATTCCATTATTATTGCTTTCCATTCCCTGTAAAACAAACTTTTGGGTTAGTTCTATTATTTAAATAGATTCACTTTCAATTTGAAAATGTTTGGATAGATTGAAGTTGGCTTTACGAAGTTGATTTTGGATAAGCTAGAAAAAGCTATAGAGAAAGCCAAAATACTATCATTTGGGGATTGGTTTTGGCTTTTATTTCGATGAAATTAGAATTTTTCCGTTCAGAGATATCAGAGAAAGTAAGGGCTTGTTTGGGATTGCTTCTACTTTTCTTTTGGATTATGTTTGTGGAAGAAGAGAAGTTAATACATTTTACTTCATCTGAAAAAGCTTATAAGAGGACAAAAGCACTTCTGTTATCCAAACACCATCTGAAACAGCTTTCAGAAGTCGGAAGTCAAAAATCAGTATATCCAAATAGGCCCTAATAGTTTTTAGAAGTTGGGAGTAAAAACTAATATATAAACTATAAATTTTTAAAAATGTCTTCTACTTAATGACTAATGACTAGTTTTTGTTTTCTGGCATTTAAAAATTATTTTTGCATGGTATTTAGGTAATTAACAGAAGTGTTTATAGCCTAAAAACAATTTTAGAGAAAACTAAAAATATTAGTTTTTATTTTTCTCTTGCTCCAAACAGAAATTAAAAACAAAAACACTTTCTAACAAATTTTAAATAATCTTTAAAAAAGTTTCTGAAATGAATTTTAGATGACCGTCAGAAAAGCTTCTCACATGAGGGAGTAGAAAGTGAAAAATGTTGATAAGTAAAATCCAGAAACCAAAACAAAAAACAATTTCAAATAGGCACAATAAGAAAACCATCTTTTATTTATATATACATACATATGTATGTATATATATATATATATATATATATATATATAATATAATATATAATATAGTTATACATACCCAATGATCCAAGGAAGAAGAAGAAGAGTATATAGGCTTAAAATCCTGATGAAAATAACCACCAGCACTACAATACTCATGATCGCCACCACCACTTCCACAACAACAAAAACTCTGAATGACACCACCATGAAAATACCCAAAACCGAACTCCGGCAATGCAGAACCATAAGACTCCACCGTCACCGGAGGCGATTCCGATTCCGGCTGCACATCTCCAAACGCAACAACCCCATTATTATTATCACTTACTGATGAAGTGTTTTCATATGAAAATTCACTTCCTAGTGAATTGTTATAATCACAATAAAATTGAGACACAGGATTCATTGCAATCACAAAAAAGATAATCAAAGCTTTTTGGTTTGAAGTTATTATAATGAGTGATGGTGTTGGTGTGTGTATGTATATATTTATATGGTTGATGTACAGGAAGGTGATAGAATGGAGAGTGAAGAAGAGAGAGAGGCAAGTTGTTGTTGGGGTCCATTTGGGGAAGCTATAAGCTAATTTAAGAGATTGGTTTATAATTAGATTGATTAGTTACTAATCATCATTTACTTTTTAAACTAATTACTGTCACTCTACACATTTTCAACTGATTAGACTTCACTAATTTTCTTGTTTTTTCTTTTTCTTTAACTAAATATTTTGTTTTTATTTAAAAAAAATAATTTCTAGATTTATCTCAAAAGTCTATAATCTAACAAGTTAATAATAATAAAAAATAATAATATTATATTATTATTATAATAGTTTGGTGGCATGCATGATGATAAGAAGACAAAATATTATTCTGTAGAAGTACTGTTACTATATTAGAGTTATTAATGATTTTACAACTTGGCCAAATATAGCTTCCTCTTTTTTTTTTTGGTTGATTTGAAACAATGGCATCTTTCCCTTCTCTAGGTCTTAATTTGTCACATTAATATATTTTTTCTACTCCAAATAAATAAATAAATATATATAATATTACATAATCAAATTATTAATTTAAATTAAAAAAATTACTCATGAAATAAAATTTAATCGGAAACTAACATTAGCATGAGTTTTTAATGGCTTTTCAATAGTGTTTTCCACTATTTCATTTCTAATATCAGTCTGGTGCAATGATAATTTGTTTCAAATTCGAAATTCGAATTTGGTGTATGTGTGGAAAAGTTTTTCAATTAGCGTTTTAGATAGTATTTCGATTATATATTATTTTTTAAAAAAATACACTAAAATAGTGTTTAGAATTTCAGTTAGCGTTTAAGAAAGCTATCACAAATAACTTTCAACCGAAACGTCATCACTGATTTAATTTATTAACCTTTATTTTATAAGTAATTTATTATTATTTTTTGAATTATATTTACATTTATTTGTAATTTTATATCTAACTGTTAATTTAAAAATTAAAATTAATACCAAGACTTAAATTAATTTATAATAAACGTTCAATTTAACAACTCACTTTAAAACAAAAACTGCTAATATTATCTAAAATTTATATCTAATTAAAAATCTAATACTATATATACTTTTGAACTCGAAGTTCTGACTAATCGAATTTCAACTTAAATAATCTGATCATAAATTCAAACATAGATATTAAAAAAAGTTCAGCCACTTTTAAGTTAATATTCGGATTGAAGTTTTAGGTAAACTATTCAATCCGAACATGTACGAACTCAGAATGGACTCGACTAGAATATAACAAGACTTAAATTAAAAAAATAAAATGAAATAAATAATTTAATTATTTTAATATAAAAATAAATATCTCTCAATAATTTCAACTATATCAAATATAATCTGCCATCCAAATACAACATGAAATCTTTTAAATTCAATATTTCCAGCCCTGAAGGCATAAATCTATCATATCAAAAAATCTTTGTATATATTTTATTTTGATATAGAAAATGACAATAACTTTTAGAGAAGCAAGTTGAAGAAAAAAAAAATAAAAAAATAAAAAAGAGGGGGTCATGTGATTAACTATTCTGATACTGTTTAAAAAGCTGTAGAGACCCAACCCTATAGCCAAAGAATCCAACACATGGCTTGTTTCAATTCACAACCAATATTTTCCAAGTACAAACATATATCCCTTCTGTCCCCATTTTTTCTTCCCTCAGGCTAATCCCTTTTATCTTTTACTTCCTATTTTCAAACTCCATACTTCATCAAGTTTTGTCATTTTCAGACTTTTGAAACTAGGCTTCTACATAAATGGAGTGTTTGATAAACAGTATATTGAACACTCAAAACATCCTATGATGAACTAAATACTCTGAAACAATGTTCAGTTCTGATCGGTTACGAGGGTTTAAAAATACATACTAATATGTTTATAACATTCTTTGTGATAACTAAAAAAACCTAAGAAAAACCGATAATATGGTTATACCATTCTAAATTGCCGATTCAACACCTGAATTTCAGGTATACCGTCATTTCCACATTTGAACATGAAAAACGGATATAGTCTGTTTGGTATGACTTATACAAGTACTTTTACAACTTTCTGAATGTAAAATTACTTTTGTATTGTTTGAACAGAAATCTAGAAATACTTACCTACTGGAAAAGTGCTTTTAGTAAAAACAGCTAATGTGATGCTTCTACAAAAGTGCTTCTACTTTTCTTCTCAAAAGCACAAGCTATCCTAAAAATGCCCTAATACTATTGTTAATGTGCTTATAACATTCTAAACTATCATCTTAACACTTAAAACTGGCATCCCACCGTTCCTAATATGTATTCTAAATATCATTCCAACATCTAAACTTGAAAAACTAACGTCCTACTATCATGTGATTTTCTGATGCTAAAATGAAAGAATTAGTCAAGACTAAAGACCAAACATATCAACATGACAACCATATCTTCTCAAAGAACAGTGAAGAGAGGTCCGGGTATATAGTAAGTAACAGAACTGCTGAGAGAGAACAAATGCCTTATCTGATTTGATCAAAGATTCCTGAAAACGAGTTTAAAAAGAACTTGATTTGCACAACACTTAGACTCTCTTTACTTGCTATTTTTTCTTATACAAAGACAAATGAAAGCAACATATCATATGGTACTAAATTCATCAAACCACTAACTATACATGTGCTTATCCTATAATAAAGCTAAAAACAACTTTCCAGATTAAATTCACAAAACAAATGAAGCACAGATAAGTAAACCAGTCAACAAAAGAACCTTAAAAAACCACTACTAGTTGTTGCTAACAACAGTGTTTCTGATATGATACCTTTTGTTAAAACTTGTAAATGTGTTTTATGTAACTTTTTAGCCTATTAAGAAATCTGAAAGGTAACGCCTGAAAAAGTACTTATATATATGCATGCTTAGAGTTAACTTTTCAATAAAGCTAAAATATGATCTGATGTTTCTGCATTGGGGCATCTAGTTCAAGTGTTTGAAGAATTTCTTTCTTAGGTATATATACATGTATTATTTTCGTTATTGTAAAGATATTCTCGATTTGTTATGTTTTATATAACCCTTTTTTTCCCTTTTAAACCCCACAAAATGAGAACATATAAAAAAAAAATAAAAAAAGGAAGATCAAAGGACAGCCTGTGGAAATGTAAAGCTATCTATGCCTTCAAGTTTTTGGTGGGTGTATTCTCCCTGGAAAAGTGGAAAAATAAAGAGGAAATTTGGAGGATTTTTGTACAAATAGTATCAGGTGCCTCTGGCCTCTGATTGATCTCTCCTTTTCTATCCCATCAAACAAGTTACCACTAAGCTATCTCTCCACATATTGTTTTAGTTTTGTTTTACTTACTAGCTAAGGTAAATGATTTAACTAAAGCTTAAACCGTCATGATCAGCTATTAAATGAAATTATCAGATGAGTTTCTATGTTCTCCTAACATATCGAAAAGTTTTGACCTCTTCTGATGATACTTATGAAATCAACAAAAGCTCTAACAGATAGAGAATCTAAGACCAGTCCCAACTACTTATTTCTAACTAATGTTTCGATTTTTACTTCCTAGCTAAGGTAAAGACACTATGAACAAACTGTTAACAAAATAATGGAAAGCTTATTATCAAATATGACATACTAATGAAATCAATCAAAGCTTAAACAGGCGAAGAATCACTTCGAAATTCATGAAAAGACATGATTCTAAGCAATAATTATTGATCAAACTAAACAAACTGCAGATTAGTGCAAACCATATATAAACATTCAAGGTCTAAAGAGAAGCTTCAAATTTAAACTAAGTACAGTACCCTAAAGGAAAAGGACAAGGCTGGGGTATAACCAAAGACCAAGCTGTTTTCACTTTTATCATCAATGATAACAAATCACAAGTTGTTCAAATGGTCCAAAGAAACAAACCCATGTAGGTGCATGTTGCCTAGAAGTGAATCTCAAGCTGATTTGTTTAGAGAACTTTTCTTTTTCTTTTTTATATGAGGGGCCTCCTTCAGGTATTCTTCTTCTATCTAGTACACTTGTTTTTATTTCTAAAGACTAAAAATTATTCTTATTCAAAGATATATATGTCCTGCTTTTCTCTTACAACATCACTACTATTTCAAGCTACCTGTTTTTGTCATGCCTCTCTTGTTATAGTTTTGATGGAATTACTCTCTTGTACCAAATCTAATCAAAGATATGTTCAAACCATAAAGCAAAAAAATCAATAGATAGTCAACAATGATCTAAAAGGAACGAATCAGATGAAAGAAAAATATCAGACACCGCCTAGCTGTTACTTCAAACTATAACATCAATCTCTATTATGCTCGCAGACAAAAATCCAAGGTTAAATGAGAGTCGATCGATTATATGAAATTTTGTGATTAAATTCTACTAGCAAACTTGAAGAGATATGAGCTAATATATCTTGTATAATATAATATCCCAATAATATATAAATAAAATCATGATAATTCAAAGGAAACCTATTATAAAATAAAATCAACCACTTCAATCATATGTGTTGCACATGAGTTGATGCATTAGAATAAGATTTAATCATTAATTTTAACATGTAAAGATATTATTCAATTAGATAACCATATTTTTCTTTTGTAAGAATCACAATAATTCCCTATCATAATGGGAAACATAAAGGTGAGAGAGAGAAGAACATAAACTTAGATTGAATAAATTCCATCTTTACACACAAGTCTTTATAGAAACAAAATTACAAGTTGATGTCAATGTGAGAAACAACGCAACTATTTACAAGACTTACCAGCAATGATGGAAATATTATCAATCTTAAAACCTAAGTAGCCGGAACACAAACCACTCAAGATTATATTGACTGCACTTCAACAAATTAGGGGTAGAGAAAAATGATTCACAAAATACCGTCCATGCAAAGCAGCTGAGGAACTAGATTGATCTACAAGCGTTTGCAGCTGAATAAGTGATACGTTGGGAAAAGAAAAGTGAGAAAAGTACTAGATCAGTCAAATTGTTCAAGAACTAACTATTATTATGATAATATTTCACATAATTCATAAGAAGAACCATATGCATGATTAAAGCTTAATTGTACGTATTATGGTATATAGGCAGACATACCCATTTTGGTAGGTGATCTCGAGCTGAGAAACTTCTATAATCTAGTGTATGTTTCGGTTAAGCAATCCTTGGAAGAATAAATAAAGATCTTTGTTATCCGTTCCAAAGATTTCTTCAGCCTTCTTTAATGTTTCCTGGATGTTAGTAAGGTTGAAGTAAATAATTAGTCAAGTGAAGTCAATTATCAGCCAGCAAGCGACAGAGTGGGAGCAAAATATAAGAAATATCAAGCTAGTCATTACCTCTCGGGTTTGCTTCTGAGCATTTAATTCCTTGATGTTAGCAAGAAATGCGCTGAACTGCTCATATGACAAGCGACTCCTAAATACAAATACATGTAGCATGTTCAGATTGCAAAAGTACTAGGAAACAATGACCTCTATAAATGATGGAATCATCCTGTGGTATGAATACCAAAACTTACCTGGCTTGACGGAAGAACTCCTTTCCATCAACACGAGGAGTGCGACCTACAAATTTTTAGCAAATAAAATGAAATCATCACATGCAAGATGGAGACAGCATTGGAAGTGCTAAAGGATGTGCTAAACAATGACAAAAGATGCAATCAAACTAATTATTAGCAGGAAACTTATGTGTCCACTTATTGAAGTAACTGTTACCCAAAAATGAGCAACCACAACCGATACTCGAAATAATATGTTGCAGAAAGGAGGTCATCTAAGAATATAATTGATCAAATACTCAATTAAATGTGAATAGCAATAAGAATTACAAACCTGGAAGTGAACGAGTACGAGGAGGAGAGTTTGCAGCTGAGGACTGCTGGCTTGATGGGTACCATGATGAAGATATTGATGATCGTACATCATATTGTGATTTTTTTGGAGATGTTGCACCAGAAGTGTCCTGGGGAGACCCACCAACTGAATAAATTTTTGGAGTTCCTGTTGGTGTAAGACGGGGTGTGATATATGGAGTCAGAGAAAACTTTTGACCAGCATTTCGCGAGACTGCCAACAAAAAATCAGTTAAAATCAATACTGTGGTCCTCTTTGGTTATTCCAGCTTAAAATGCTGAGAAAAATCATCATTCTTTGGCTTAGCTATTAACATAATCAATACAGAAGCATATGTTCCTATAATCAATTTCCACTTTTTCTGTATAAATTATTTGAAGGCAAGAGCCACTCAGTTCAAAGAAGAGAACAATTTTCTACCTTCCTCATTAGTACTTCCCATATCTGCCGAGCTACTGTAATAACGTTGCCCCATATAACCATTTGTTCCCTCATCTGCTATCATAGAGAAAAAAGATGCATATGCATGATGACAAATAAATGAGATTAAAAAAGTATTAACCGAATGCTTCATGTACTTCAAAGAAGTGGTACCTTTGTCAGTAAATGCTTTAGGAACAGACTGATCACAGGTCCCGATATCAATTGTTTCAGCTTGCTGTGAAAAACACAAAATTGGTTGAAACAAGCTTTCGTCCTTAGAAAAGACTGAAGCAGGAGATACACTAAAAGTACAGATAATTCAGGTGTAAAATCAAATATACGAATTGCCTTTTATGTATACGAAGATCTTACCGGAGAATTCTCTACGCTTAGTGATTGCATCAGCTGTCTCTTAAAGGCCTCCAACTTTGTGAAAAACAATGAAAGAAAAAGGTCAATTCTAATAATGTATTGAAATTTTACAATAAGTAAAACTGTATACATAAATGATCAGATGCAAAATTACTTTGTTCACATATAAAGCAAATAAAACATAACCAATGGTACCCACAAAAATAAAATGATATTAAGAAGAAAATTAAGCATTCAATTATTATGGACACAGTAAGCAAATAGGATTTTAGAGAAGACTAGACCAAATTGATATCAGGAATTATAGCCTGCACATGAGAAATGAATGCCAATATCTCACCTTGGACAAATCGCGGTTGAGATTCCTAGCAGTTATTGCCAATGAATCGCGTTCCTTAGTAAGCTTCATCTGCAGTTAAAAACACAACAAATGGGAGCAATAAAAAACTTTGCAATGAATGTAAGTCAAGAAAAATCATAATGAACTACACTCAATTGAACTGCATTCCTCCTATCAGAAACAAATATTAAACCATTTTCGATTTTCATCATTATCCTCATCAGTTATGCATATTAACACCTTAAGTTTCATGTCCGGCAAACCAAACCCATAGCACAATTAAGAAGAATAACATACTAAAAATGGAAATGAGAGCTTTAAAAATCATAAATGAGAACTAATCTATGAAAAAGACACCAAAAACACTAAGAATGCCTCTTTCCACCAACCAATCACAACACGTATCTCACTTGAAATGAGATAGATATAAATAAGAAGTCTTCATATTCATGTTTCAATCTTAAACTAGAACTTCAATATGAACACCAACTCAAAACACCAAACCCCTACAAAAATCCTGAACTTCATCAGTAACCATAAACGATTGCACACAACTTTATCACTACCAAAAAACCACAACATACTACAATCCCCCAAAACCCTAAAATCCCTCAACTTTATCACCAACACACAACCATCTAAAACAAATACATTACACTACCTCAACAAAAAATCAAAACTTCACCACATAACCATCAATTCAATCAACCAAAACCTCGAATTTTCCTTTTCAATTGTATATAAAAAAAATAAATAAAAACTCACATTTTCATCAACAATAATCTTCAATTTAGAGTCAGACTCATGACACGCCTTCTGCAAATTCCCAACTCTCTCCTCCAACTCATATATCACCCTCTCCTTCTCGTACAGCTTCTCCCGCATCCTCGAGACCTCCGCCTCCAAATTCGTCACGCGCGACGCGATTGCCATCGACGTTATCTTACGCGCCAGATCCAGCTGCTCGTAAGGATCCGTCGGTATCACCGACAGCACCTCGTCCGGCAAATTAAAGTCCGGCCCTCCTCCGCCGTTATGCGACATCGTCCAAAGGTAGAATCTTTTTGCCTTTTTGTTTAACTAAAAAAAAAGATGTTGGCGTTTGGTGCGTGTTTTATGTTAATTGTGTTGATGGTTGTTGTACTCTCGAATTGTGGGCCTTTGTCTATGTGTTTGAATTTCAAGGGATTTTCCCTCCATTTTCAGGGGCAAATTCGGCTTTTTCACAATTTTCATATCCGATTTATTGAATTAGATTTCATGATATTTTATAAAATTATTAATTGCTAACATAATCAAACTAATCCAGGGGCAAATTCGACTTTGTACTATTTTCATATCCGATTATTGGATTTGATTATAAATTTAATCAAATTTGATTTGATTCGATTTGATTTATATACCATATACGATTGGGCTTAATTGGGCCTTGAATAATGGAGCTGGACCAACTGATACTTCGGGTCGGACTCACACCTGGATCCGGATCTGCTTCGTCTTTGTATGCGAAATTTTGAGAGTTGATTTTCTTCTCTCGGCTGTGAAGCGTTAACCAGAGAAACCAGGAAGATGTCGGTGATGATGGTGACGAGCTTGGGAGAGCTGATAATAGACTTGCACGTAGAGAAATGTCCACTTACAACAAAGAACTTCTTGAAGCTCTGCAAGTAAGAAAATAAATCGTTGCAAATCACGATCTTTATGTTATTAAATAATCGATTCGTAGCTAAAAAGTTGTGTGTTTTGTGTTCCAATGTTGCAGAATGAAGTACTATAACGGCTGTCTTTTCCATACTGTTCAAAAAGATTTCACTGCTCAGACTGGTGACCCTACTGGCACGGGAACCGGTGGCGATTCGGTTTACAAGTATGATTCTTTTTGTGTTTTTGTGGTTGTGTTGTATGTGTTGGAGGTTTCTAAGTATTAAATTTTTGTTTTTGGGATTTTGAATTTTGTTAATGGTTGTTGTGTTTATGTGGAATTTGTGATTGATTTACAGGTTTTTATATGGAGAGCAGGCGCGGTTTTTTGGTGATGAGATTCGTGTGGATTTGAAGCATTCGAAAACTGGGACTGTTGCTATGGCTAGTGCGGGAGAGAATCTCAATGCTTCTCAGGTTTATCTATTTTTTTGTTTTTGTAGCAGAGATTGAACTGTATAGTTATAGAGTGTGTGTGTGTGGTGAATGCATGTGGGCAGTTAGGTGTATGATAATTGTTTAGAATTTTATGAGAATGATTATGATGTGATACCGTCTGTATTTTGTTTTATTTCGTCTTGTTAGATGCTAGTGCTATGTTGAGATTTTGATGGTTTATGATGTGATATAGTCTGAGTTGGTTTGCTATAATGTTGAGCTACCATTTGTGGTTGTAATCTTGTATGAAATCCTGTGTTTGAAACTAACATTATAACATAGGCTTAGTTGGATGTATATTTTGTATGCATGAATGTGTATGGAAAGCTGATGGTATGATTTTCTTCATGACAGTTTTATATCACTTTGCGCGATGATCTAGACTACCTTGATGGGAAGCACACAGTAAGTGATTTCTTGTATACCATTTGGCTTGTTGATTGTTATTTTGATGGAGAAGGTAACAGGGGGTGGTTATTGTGCTCATTTTTTCAGGTTTTTGGGGAGGTAGCGGAAGGGTTTGAAACATTGACTAGGATAAATGAAGCTTTTGTGGATGACAAGAATAGGCCATACAAAAATATACGGTTAGTTACTATCAATTACTCTCTTAAATAATAGTGGGCAACTAAAATCTATTGCTGTGTTGTCTCTGTGTGTAGTTTTTAATTATTTTACATTTTAAATTTCTTTATATGTAATTTGAACTATCTATGCATACAGAATCAAGCATACCTACATATTGGATGATCCTTTTGATGATCCTCGTGAATTAGCAGAGCATATTCCGGATGCTTCACCTGAAGGCAAACCAAAAGATGAGGTATTCAGTCACTGCAACTTCCTATAGATGATGAGGTTTTTATTTAACTGAAGAAGTTAGTTATGAACAAAACAGTATTTTTCAGTAAGATAAGATTAATGTTGTCAGAAATGATTAGCATGCACTAAGTTATCTTTTCTGATTAATCAATATGTCACTTTGTGGCATAGTGATTGAGCAACATCAAATGCTTTCCCATTCTTTCTTTGAGTTTATTTTCAGCTTGTTTATTTAAGTCATGGTTAACTTATTAAAATCGTGATTAGGTTGTTGATGAAGTGCGGCTTGAAGATGATTGGGTGCCCTTGGATGAGCAATTAAGCGCACAAGAGCTTGAGGAGGCTCTCCGAGCAAAGGATGCTTATTCTAGTGCTGTTGTACTTGAGAGTGTAAGCATCAATGAACATATTAACCGATGTGAAGTGTTCAATATCAAAATTCAAACATATTATTGTTATGGGTAACTTGTTTTTGTTGTCTTGAATGCATTACAGATTGGAGATATTCCTTTAGCTGAAATAAAGCCTCCTGAGAATGTCCTCTTTGTTTGTAAACTTAATCCTGTAACTGAAGTAAGTTTGTTTTGCAGTTATTGCTTCAACAACATCACTGAATCATGATATCCTGCTGTTGTTATCCTTTTAACTGTATATGTGAGGAGGGATAGCGAGAAGAGACATAATCGAGGGACCATGAACCTTTCTTTTACTCTTTTTTTTTAGGATTATAATATAATAAGATAAATTTAAGAGTTGGGAAGTTGGAGAAGGCAAGGAAGGTTTGATAATTGATTGATCTACCCATACCGCATTCTCTAAATAGAATAAAACAGACTGGCTGAGTGTGTTTCCCCATATTTTGTATTTTTCTTCTCTCAACCTACAGGACTAACCTTGTAAACTAGACTGAGGGGCTCATCTTTTCCTGTGCTTTCTTTTTGTGATCTTAAACAATGTCATTTTATGATAGTTTTAATTTGTTTACACTTCAATGCAGGACGAGGACTTGCATACAATTTTTTCACGTTTTGGAACTGTGGTATCGTAAGTGATAGTAATTGTGTTTCCTAAATTCATTACTTGGATACAGATTTGTTAAGATATGGAGATAAATTTCTCATGATTATTTTTTATGACAGAGCTGAAGTAATCAGAGATTTCAAGACTGGAGACAGCTTATGTTATGCTTTTATTGGTTAGTGAATATTGCGCATAAATTATTAATATGTGTGGTTATTGCACTCCATAATAACTATTTGTTTCCTTCTTTTCCAGAGTTTGAAACCCAAGAGGCATGTGAGCAAGCTTATTTTAAGGTTTGGTCACATCCTGAGAATACTTTTCTTTTTTCAACCTTTTCATTTTCTGCTTCTGCTTGCATATATTATGTCCTCATGCAATTGCTTCATATAAGTTTACATTTATATCACTTCTTTAAGTACTATTGAATAATTAAATTAGTTACCTTTTGATCTGTTTTGAATCTATTTATTCATTCTCTAACCCAAAAACTGCCAATTTGATTGTAGATGGATAATGCCTTGATTGATGATAGAAGAATACATGTGGACTTCAGTCAGAGTGTCTCAAAACTTTGGAAGGACTATGTCACCAGAGACAACAAAACTGGAAAAGGTGAAATTCTGAACAGCAACAGAAGCTTGGATGTTATAGATTCAGTTGTTGATTTTGGTTTCTCTTTTATTCCAGGAAAAGGGTGCTTCAAATGTGGTGCTCCTGATCACTTCGCTAAGGATTGCACTGGGGAGCAACCTGCAAAATTCATATTGAAGGATGCTGATGGACAACACGGTGGATATAGTAACTCAAAGTCCGTAAACAAATAGCCTGTAATTTGTTTATATCTGGTCTCTCTTTTGACACACTAATGATATTGTAGGTATGAGATGGTATTCGATGAAGATGCAGCTCAACATCAAAAACCAGAAAAACGACATGGAAGTCGCAGTGAGTTGAATGATAAGGATCAAGAAAAGAAAGAGCGAAGTGATAGACAGAGAGAAAGTGACCGTGGTAAGGACCATAGAGATGATCGAACAAATGCTGATGGTAAATCAAGTCGACATGGAGGAAGCAGGAGTCAGGATCATCCTGATGAACATAGACGCAAGGAAACACATGTGGAAAGAAGAGGAAGAGATGAACGAGATCACAGAAAGAGAAGCTCAGATACTGATCGTTACAGAGACAGAAGAGATGATGACCGAAGAGAAGAAAAGGATATAAGAGGTGAATATAGAGATAGAGATAGGAGAGATAATGGAGACTCTAGGAAGAGAAGTGCTGATTATAGAGACAATGGAGAATCTAGGAAGAGAAGTGCAGAGAGCGACCGAGACAGGAGAGACGATAGAGAGAGGAGGAATTATGCTAGTGATGACCGAAGAGACACTCGAAGAAGGGAATCCAGTCATAGAAGAGATGCAGAAGATGACAATGGTCATAGAAAACGTAGAGAAGAGCGAGAAACTAGGCGCCAAGATACTGAAAATCGTGATAGACAGCATGGAGGACCTGAAAGGAGATGAATCTTGTGATGAAGCTTGATAGCAGCATTATATTACAGTGGAGCATGCCTTTTGTCTTGTATGCTCTCTTAGTAGTTTCTGGATTATGATCATCATTATGTCATTTTGTTTATTGAGATTGTGATTTGGATCTGCAAATCAATCTAAGTTTATCTGTAAAATGAGTTGTATGAAGGAAGTTATACATCATCTAATGCTTGAACACGTTTTTAGAGCTCTTGCATGACGTTTTTCTGGTGGTGGATATTGTAGCTTTGAAAATTGAACTAGCACTGGATTTACAAACAAAACAAAGAATATCTTTTTGAAGGAGAAACATACATCAACGTCAGTTGTACCTATAATTGACCGTGTAACGTTAAGTTTTATGTAGGTTCAAGTCTTGTTGGAGACTGATTAAATTCTTGCTTGGTTCTACCATCATGAACATTATTTTCACTAGGAGGTTTATGTCCCTACATAATCACATAAATCAGACTTTGGAGACCTTATAATGAGAGTTTATCTTTCACTTAGAAGATAAACTTTGCACTCTATTAAATTTTCCCAAAAAATGTGGGATTCTTAAGGAAAATTCAGACATAGGTCCAAATAGTTTAACCCAACAAAGAAGCCCTACCATTGAGGTTTGATATATTCCAATAAGTAATGCACTTTTCAACAAAGTATGAAGCTTGTACTCGGCATTACGTTCAGGCAGCATTGAACCTCACACTAGTCAAGAGCTTCCTCAATATCATCAGCCATATCCAAATAATTTGAGCCAAGGATTGTACTGTACTTCCAACAGAACAAGTTGTAGCAGGCAGGCAGGCAGTCGAACAGCGCACAAGTAGTTTCAGACATGGTTTTCAGGAATGTGCCGTTTATGATCCCTCTCCATGTAGCTGCCGCCAAGCCTGCCCATTTTGTTTCTGTCTTCTCCATAATCGTGATGATTATTATAATTGTTGGATCCTGGTCCATGACCGTGCCGTAGCTTCCCTTCTGGTGCTTTACCAGGTGAGCTTTCATGCTTTCTCTTACGGTTGCTTGACTTGGGTGAACGAGAGCCTCGTCCAAGGTCATCAGCTACTGGCACCTCTCCCTCTTCCACATTTTCCATATGTGATGCATGTGATGAGGGTTTTCCCCTCATTTGTTGATGGCCTTCTCCAGCATCGTCTTGACGCTCATGATAAGAATTCTCAAATTCATGTCTGTTTTCTGACGGTTTGGACCAACTTTGCTTCCTATCAGACTTGGTTTTCTCATTCCCAACTGCTAATTCAATTCCATCTTCTAGCTCCCTCTCGATGAGATCATCCTCATCCAACAAGTCAGTTTTACGAGTTGGTTCAACGCGTGACTTCCTTCTCTTTTCTAGGGCTGCCTTTACCTTATCTCTATCGATCTTCTTAATAGCATCTTGGGGTGACTGGCCAACTGCACCTCTTTGTTCCAGATTCCGTCCAAAATGCTTGTCTTTAAGTTCTCCTGCTTCTCTTGTTTCATCTCTCACTGCCCTTCCTTGATCTCCATCATCACGTCCTTCTGAGCCAAACCTTGATGCAGGAGCCTCCACTTTGCTCAGAGAAGCATCAGGTTCTGGGTGTAAATCGTTTCTTGACTTCCCATATGCATTGTCATCAGTAGAATTCTCCATATCAGAACTTCCTGAACCATTGGTCTGGTTTTGAGAGGCCTTTGGAAGTCCAGAGCGACTGTCAACTGATGGCTGAACAGATGCTGGTTTCGTGGATGCAGGCTTTCCTGTTCCAGGTCTCAAAGCAATACCACTAGCCTGAGAATGACTATTAGTTGATGCAGGTTTTTCTTCGCTAGTAGATGGAGCCTTCTGTGATGCTCTATTATTAGCCCCAGCTCCACCACTTACTTCAGCTTCACCACCCTGTGAGGGTGGCACTCGGTTTTGTTCGTAGAGTTCCAGCATTTGATTGCTAACCTCTGCAAAAGGAAAAAGGGTCAAGCATTAACAGCAAAAACAAACATACATAAGAGTATTAAGCACAATTAAGGACCAATGATGATGACAACAATTATGACAATTACAAATACAAGCTTAGTCCCATATGAATATGATGATAAAGATAAAATACTATTTGATCATAGATCGGACTCAACTAGGTATATTTGTCTTCCATACCTAACCCCACACATCCCACAGGGATGTGGTGGGGTCCAATAGAAGACTCGGCAAAGAATTCATGAAAGAACCATGGTTTAAAACAGTCTCCCTACATAATTCTATTTGAAACTTCTAGGCAAGCATAACCTGGTTAACCAACATGCTATAATAAGAAACATGGGGATTCTATCTCATGTTATCAGTAATTAACACTGACAACTGGACAAAAAGGGAAAACACCAACCCTCCAATTGGCGTGGGGTGACATCAAACTCTTGCCACCACACCTTTTCACCATCTGATGGAAGCTTTACTTTTAGGAACTTCGCAGCAAGAAAAATGGCCCCCGCAGCAATATGATGGGGCTTAAACTGCAAGCAGAGTGAAGTCCGAAGTCTGCATGCCGTATTCTTCAATCAAGAATCGACCATTGAAAAAGACCTTAAACATAGAGTTTATTTAAAGAAAGCAATCATTATACCCATCATTGACAAAGTTCCATGCAACCTGAGCCAGGGCATTCTGAGCAACCTTAAATTTCTTTATTGCCTCCACTAGGGGCTTGTATGGATGGTGAACATTAAGATCAAAACCAAGAGTTGAAAGTACAATCTTTTCTCCAAGTAAAATTAACTCCTTTTGTTGGTCAAATACTTCCTGCACATCAGATAGAAGGAAAAATAAATGCAGAAAACAAACACGAGATATTCAAACAAAAGGCCATGAAAAAAGAAGTAAAGGCTAGATATTAGTAGGAATGAGACAAATTCATCTAGAAAAATTGGTATTGGACTATCCATAGTAATGTACTAGTGGCTAAGCAAAAGAAATATGGGAAAACCTTCAAACAATATCATATTGTAGCTGATTGACTATGTATGAGCTTTAACAGCAGAATCTAACATTCATTATCCACAATCATGATTATAACGACAATTTAACATAATTGATATAAATAGGTAAGGGGAAGTTGACATTCATTTAATTTAGGTACAAAGGTTTAGCTTGAAGAGTCTTTCAACACTCCACATGGACTTCAGATAAAATATCACTACATGGAAGTTGCACAAGGCTGCTAATATATTGAGTATAGTAAAATACGTAAACTTCTTTTGGTGGAAACAAATCCAGGGCAAGAAGAAACAGAAAAAACCAGACCCACTACTAAACTCATCTCCCCTTCTATAATTGATGGAGCTCTTGGCCTACACTTGACTAATAACAATACTACACATATTTCTTGCTGGCATCAAATCGGTTGAAATGCGATAACAAAATTTATTTTAAAAAAAAAAAAAAAGAAAAGAAAAAGGAAACCCTATATTAATACATGCAAAATTACCTTTTGCTTGATCTTATTAACCATATCAGGATCCTTATCCTTCTTATGAATTATTTCATATGAAACGAGGATAACATCTTTCAATGGTCGGGGAGTCTCTTCAACCTTACCCGCAAGGAACATACAAACTGTGGCTATGGTCTGCAAATATAATAAAAAGTCACAAATCTTGATAGATTCTTGCAATATCAATATTCTTTTACAATTGCAACTCAAGAAGCCTACAGAACCTATTTCCCTACCAAACCATAAAAGTATGCAGATTAATATTCATTGTACATGAAATATGAAGTAGCTAGGAGCTATGGGCTAATCCTCTGTAGACAAGTACAATAGTTAACATAAAGCTGCATGGCAAATAAATCGTTGGAACTATGCATGCATCTGACCGTAAAAATTAATTGGGACTATACAAACAGACACAAGTCAAACCTTATGCTAATTAAGCCTTCTGAAAAGAACATACTGCATATATAAGATGATACAACTAGCCCACCAGACGTAGAAATGGTACTGGCATTACCTAACTAAATATATATGGGGGATAATTAATTATTCATATGTAGTAAAATGTTTACAGTCCACTTACCCTCCTATCATTCTTTGCATGTGATTGACGGAGAAAAAACCGGTGACAGAATATTATTGCTGTAGCAATTGTTATCTGGGGTCTGCAACTCAACAAAATTAGATTTAAGGTGAAGAAAAACCACAAACACTCATTAACTACAAAATGGTTCAAGGCATAAATGAAATTAGTTAGTGCTCACTAGTATCAAGATACCAACATGTAATTGATCATAACGTGTAAGGAAAGCAAAAAACCTTTGCTGGTTATGTAGTGTTCAAGACCAATATCACTCCAGAAAAATAAGCTCTACTTTTCTTCATTTCAGAAAACAAATTTGAAGTGGATAGCAGTGAGTACAACGCATAATCGTCTCAAAGATACAAGTCAGAATTGTAGGGTAAATACTAAAATTGAACATCTCAATATGTTACATAAGAAATCCTCCTACATTGATCGTTGGGGTATTTACTCTTCTGATCTAGCATTCACAAGTCAAATTTCAAGTTTATAAATAAAAAGAATAAAATAAAACAAAATAATTTGAGTGAAAGAACCCTCCTTTAGTTCAAAATATAGCTTTCATGAATAGCACTTTAATTCTAACTTTAAAAGTCAAGATTTTGTGAAAAGAACTATTCACAAACTCCTATAACAAGTCTTGATAGATTCAAGGAAAACTAAATTTAAAATATCTACATTCATATCCCACTATTTCAGATTAAGGACAAGGTATTGTCATAACTATGCCTTTCCTCCATCCTCCCTCTTTGATTATTAGCAAATTTATAATGACCTCAGCTGAATCCTGAAAAAAGACTGAAAAAGAAGAAATTTAAACAGAGGTGACCAAAATGTAGGAACTTACACTTTAAGTCTCATGCCTAAGTCTTGCAAAAATGTACAATATGATTTGCGAAGATAAGCCTCCTTTCTCAAATCAATGCCATCTCGTTTAGAAGGGGAATTTTCTTCAATTTCTTTCCTAGAAAAGTACCATCGGCCGCCTTCCTCAGAAGTTTCCTCTGAAAATGTAGTTGGTTCACCTTCATAGACTCCGCGAAGTGTGGAATCACCAGGCACCAAATTGGCCATTTTTATGTTGCTAAACTGATATCTTCAATTTATATATTAACAGTTTGCAGACGGAATGTCAGAATCACCACCCTGTCAATGATCTCCATTATACTAACAGTTGGCAGATGTACTTGAAGGAAAAAGATATAAACTATATAGAGTATCAGAATGAGCATTAATCTCTACGAGCAAATAAGATGGCAGAAATTCATTGCATAAACCATGACACAGTAAAGGATGCATTTTCCTCACTAAATAGTATATCCACGAAGAATGCACTGTAATGTCAAACGAAGCATGATGGAAGTATAATGCTAATCCAAAATGTTATTGAGCTTCCTAATGATCTTTGTCGAACTCTGTCCTTTCATGCCATACATTCATTTAGAACACTCCCTCACTCCAACATCACCCTTTAATGTACCTAAAACTGATCCAAACTTTATCCTAATTCTCCAATATTACTTAGATTCCATAATATTCTCCATTAAATCTAACATTTTCACCTCGCCTT